>PVKP010021766.1:0-38667 GCA_004027715.1 Plecturocebus donacophilus
GTCCACTCGTTCTCTGCGCTTTCACTGGGAGCTACATTCCTGAGCTGTTGCTAATCGGCCATCTTGGATCTCTGTCTGAATTTTTGTATTTTTAGTAGAGATGAGGTTTCGCCATGTTGGCCAGGCTAGTCTCAAACTCTTGACCTGAAGTGATCTGCCCACCTTGGACTCCCAAAATGCTGGGATTACAGGCATGAGCCATCACACTTAGCCCTCGTTCTTTTAGATGACTACATAGTATTCTATGGTATATATGTACCACATTTTCTTTATCCAGTATGTCACTGATGGTCACATTGATTTCATGTCTTTGCTATTGTGAATAGTGCTTCAATGACAGTATATATGCATGTGTCTTTATGGTAGAATGATTTATATCCTTTTGTGTTTATACTCAGCAGTGGGATTGCTGGGTCGAATGGTAGTTCTGTTTTTAGGTCTTTGAGGAATTGCCCCACTGCTTTCCACTGATTGAACTAATTTACACACCCACCAACAGTGTATAAGAATTCCCTTTTCTCTACAGCCTCACCAGTACCTGTTATGTTTTGACTTTTTAGTAATAGCCATTCTGACAGGTGTGAGATGATATCTCATTGTGGTTTTGATTTTCAGTTCTCTAATGATCAGTGACGTTGGGTTTCTTTTCATATGCTTGTTGACCACATGCATGTCTTCTTTTGAACAGTGTGTGACCTACTTTTGTTGATGATGTTATCTGTGGGTTTTGCCTTTTGCTATCCTAATTGATCTCCCTGTTTTATGAGGGGATTGGGGGAGATTACAAAACTGTGCTGTCATCACTTCCATTTTACTTGCTTCTTGTTTTTGCCTATTCCCCAGCCCAGACTCTTTCCATCTTTGTGTACTTTTTGGTTAGGGCTTTAAAGAGCACTTTCAAGACCCATGCTCTATAGAAATGAGACTCCTCTTATTCTAAAGGAATAGATTTTTGACTCTTATTCATGTTTCAGTTGTGAGCAGAGCAGAAAGTCAAATCAGTGAGCAGTGAGTGCTCAACTTTCTTAGGAGGAAAATGGTAAGCAAATAGGACTTTCAGAATCTGATAAAAAGGTACTTTAATTTTCATGTGTGTTTTCTTTTGGGGTGATCACGTTGCAGTGGTTTACTACTAAAAAGCCCAATTCAGTGCTGCATATTCGTGTTTAAAACAGACAACTTGCTTCCTTCTTCATGTTTTTGCCCTTTTCCCCCTTACACATTTATAACTTTATTTTAGTTTTATTAATTAACAGTGATACTTTTACTAGCATTATTATCTAGAATCACCTGGTACATAGATTTTGTTCTGGACTTGAGTTCAGAAGTAACTCCGTCCTTCCTCCCCTCTCCTCCCTTCTCCTCCCTCCCTCCTTCCTTCCTTCCTTCCTTCCTTCCTTCCTTCCTTCCTTCCTTCCTTCCTTCCTGACAGAATCTTACTCTGTCACCCAGGTTGGAGTGCAGGGGCATGATCTTGGCTCACTGTAACCTCCACCTCCTGGGTTCAAGTGATTCTCTTGCCTTAGCCTCCTGAGTAGCTGGGACTATAGGCACCTTCACCATGACTGGCTAATTTTTGTATGTTTTTTTTTTTCATAGAGGTGGGGTTTCACCATATTTCCCAGGCTGGTCTTGAACTCCTGACCTCAAGAGATCCACCCACCTTGGCCTCCAAAATTGCTGAGATTACAGGTGTGAGCCACTGTGCACAGCCTATAATCTTTTATAGAGATGGAGACTCACCGTGTTGCCCAAAAGTAACCAAAATTCCTTGGAGATCCTCACTTCCTTCTGAGCCATCACCAGTGGCATTCTCCAAGTCCAGGTTTCTATTAATGGCTTGTTTCAATTTATACTTGCTCTGTGCTGTGCATCACAGTTCTTCCAGCCTTCACCTACTATCTTATTCCAAAGCCACTTCCACAGCAGCACCCTGCTTCTAGGTACCGAAATCTTTTGTTAGTTACCTATTTCTGCTATGCTATAAAGGATTCAGCAGGTTTAGGTAGTCCAACTCTTCCACATTCCAAAGAAAGGTTTGGTCCTTGCCTGGCAACTAGAAGACAACCTCTAATCTCCTGGAATCTCCTGTCTGTGAAGAATGTTTTTGTTTATCTGAAGCCTGGGGTCACCTAAGATAGTTTATGTTAACAATGTGATTGATGGCAGGGGCCTTGTACTACTTAGGATGATCTTAATCTCCGGAGGTGCTGGAGACTGGAGTCAGCCATACAGGCAGTCAGCCATGCCTATGTAACCAACAGCCAATAAAACCCCTGGACACAAAGGCTTCAGAGTGTTTCCCTGTTTGGTGATACTCTGTGGGAGTTGTCACTCATCATTGCTGGGAGAATTAAGTGCTGTCCACGTGACTTCACAGTGAAAGAACAACTGGAAACTGATGCCTGGTCTCTCCTGACTCTGCCCTGTGCATCTTTTTTTTTCATCGATGGTTTTAATCTGTATCTGCTCAGTGTAATAAACTGTAACCATGAGTGTAATGGCTCTGCTGAATTCTGTGAGTCCTTTTAGTGATCATTGAAGCTGAGAGTGGTGTTGGGAAATCCCTGAACACAGCTGCATAAAAAGTTGCCACAAACTTAGTGACTTAAAAGAAAACACACATTTATTATCTCACAACAGTCTGGGCACAGATTAACTGGGTCCTCTTCTTAGGGTCTCAGACGGCTGCCATCAAGGGATTGGCTTGACTGTGTTCTAATCTGGAGGCTCAACTGGGGAAGAAGCTGCTTTCAAGTTCACTCAGGTTGGTGACAGAAGTCATTTCCTTGTGGTTGTGAGACTGAGGGTCCTGGCTTCTTGGTGGCTGCCTTCAGCTCTTAGAGGTTGTCTTTAGCTTCTTGTTAGATGGGCCTCCCATTTTGGCTGCTTATTTCTTCAGAACTAGCTTGAGAGAGAGTGTTAGAGTGAGTTTGAGAGCAAGATGGAGTCTTAGTAGTATGTAATGTAATCTTGGGAGTGACATTCTATTGATTTTGCTGTATATACTTGGTTAGAAGCAAGATACAGCTTTGCTCACACTCAAGCAAAATATGCCCTCCTTCAAGGGGAGGCGTTTATTTAAGGGTGTGAATACTCACCTTAGAGTGTGTTTACCACACAACTTCCCTATAAAGGGAAAGAGAGAAATGGGGCAGTGATGGGAGGGGAAAGAAAGGCCAAATATTTTATTTTTGGAGACAGGGAGTGGAGTGATGTGATGGAATTACAGCTTGTTGCAACCTCAAACTCCTGGCCTCAAGTGATCCTCCCCCTTTAGCCTCCTGACCAGCTGGGACTACAGGTGCATGCCACCATGCCCAGCTAATTTTTAATTTTTAATTTTTTTTGTAGAGGGAGTCTCATTATGTTGCCCAGATAAGTCTTCAAGTCCTGGCCTCAAGGGATCCTCCCACCTTGGCCTCCCAAAGTGCTGGGATTATAGGCATGAGCCACTGCATCCAGGAAAAACTTATTTTTTTGACATGAGAAAAATGTGTGCTGATAGGAATGGTTCATTAGAGAGGAAATAATTGATAAAATCCTGTTTTATGGGTCAGCCATTATGGTCTTTTAAATATTAAATGCAGTTAAAATTCTTATTTTGTCTCTCATATATCACAAAATACATTATTTATAGGCCCTACTTTACCCAAATATAAAATGTAGATGTTTACTAGGAGCAGTGACTCATGCCTGTAATCCCAGCACTTTGGGAGGCTGAGGTGGAAGGACTGCTTGAGGCCAGGAGTTCCAGACCAGCCTAGGCAGCAAAGTGAGAAGCTGTCTCTACAAAAAATACGGAAAAAAAAATTCAGCTGAGCATGGTGGTGCATGCCTATGGTCCTAGATACTCAGGAGGCTGAGGTGGGAGGACCACTTGAACCCTGGGAGTTCGAGCCTGCATTGAGCTATCATTGTGCCACTGCACTCCAGGCTGGGTGACAGAGAGAGAGACCCTATCTCAAAATATAAAATAAAGGCCAAGTGCGGTGACTCACACCTGTAATCCCAGCACTTTGGAAGGCCAAGGTGGGTGGATCAGCTGAGGTCAGGAGTTCAAGACCAACCTGGCCAACATGGTGAAACCCTGTCTCTACTACAAATACAAAAAATTAGCTGGGTGTGGTGGTGGGCACCTGTAGTCTCAGCTACTTGGGAGGCTAAGGCAGGAGAATCACTTGAACCTGGGAGGTGGAGGTTGCAGTGAGCTGAGATCTTGCCATTGCACTCTAGCCTGGATGACAGAGCAAAATTCCATCTATCTCTAACACACACACACACACACACGCATATTTTATTATATATATAAAATAAAGTAAAATAAAATAGAATAAAAATTGTGCTCCCTGAGAGGGTTCCAGATAGACTTGCTATTTGTGGCTTCACTGTGATGCTTTTTATTTGTAATTTGGGGATACGCTCTGGGCTTCAGAACACCTTACAGTGGATATTGTTATGAAAGTGCACATGTAGATGCCCTGTCGATTGTGTGGCAATGAGTTTGTCTGAGATGGTGACAGTGACACACATTTTTCAGTCTCCTGGAATACGTGTTTCTCAATCTTCAGCTTTTGAGTGGTTTTGCCTTCAGAAAGGCCCCGACGCAGTGCCCCCTGCTGGTGAGTGGCAGCCAGGCGCGTGCGTCATGTCAGTGATGGACAGAGTGGGTCCCTTTGCTGACATGGACCCCGGGGGTGACGCGAAGCCTGCCAGGTTATTTCAGATCAGGTCATTAAAGCAACAGAAGGTCGACTCGATGTAAAACGAGCAGCTCCCAGTATCCTCTACATTTTTTAGACATGTGATGATTTGCTATAGCTCACTTTGGCTGATAAAATATGAACACTTCACAAAATATTTGTATTTCAGCCTCTGTCTTCATTCATTTAACAAGTCATTTTGCCCTAATTCCCAAGAGCTGTAGTTTTGTTCCATTGGGAAACCTAACTTGAGCCTCAGCAGAGAAGATTTTAAACATGAAATAGGTTAGGATTGTTAATTAAAAAAAAAAAAATTAAGAAAAGCATGTAAAACAAAAAAGCCCCTTTCTCTTTCACTGCAGTGACATAAA
Organism: Plecturocebus donacophilus; assembly: GCA_004027715.1. Lineage (NCBI taxonomy): Eukaryota > Metazoa > Chordata > Mammalia > Primates > Pitheciidae > Plecturocebus > Plecturocebus donacophilus. The sequence continues at coordinate 5,075 of PVKP010021766.1, forward strand.
TTAACATTCATTTGTGCAGGTTTCTAAACGGTCATGAGCATCTTAAAGAAAATTAATTAAGAACCAGATTAGTGTTCTTAATTGGTGAAGGTTAATAAAACAAGTACCTTCACTCTTGGTGAAGGTACTTCACCAAGAGTGAAGGTACTTGTTTTATAATGAATAAGTATCCCTTTGATTTTGTTCCTAACTGCTGTGTATATATCTGGGGTGAGTATGTCATGAAAGTGACATTTTTGGTAGCCTGTAATTCAGGAATGCAGTCCGCACACTTCAGGATTTTAGTGTCTTCGGTTCATGGGCGGCAGGTGGCTTTTCTACTTAGGCATTTCGACGAGGTAGGAAGGAAACCAGGAGAATGTGTGTCCTCAACCCAAGTGAACCAGGCATACCCAGAAGGAGGAAGAGTTCTGTTGAGTGAGCTGTGAGAATCCACCTTTGTGGAGGTCATGGTTACCTTGCTGGGAGCAGTTCCGGTGGAGGGGTGGGACGAAAGTCTGATTAGAATGTGTGTATAAGAGAATGGGCTTTTCCAGGTGCCCATCAATGGTGGGCTGGATAAAGAAAATGTGGTACATATACACCATGGAATACTATGCAGAATAAAAAATGATGAAATCACGCCCTTTGCAGCAACGTGGAGGCAGCTGGAGGACATTATCCTAAGCAAATTGACAAAGAAAGAGAAAATAAAAAATGGCATGTTCTCACTTATAAGTGGAAGCTGAAAACTTGGTACACATGGACATAAAGATCAGAAAAATAGACAATGCAAAATGCTGGAGAGAGGAGGGGGGAGGCAAGGGCTGAGAAATGACCTGTTGGGTACCATGCTTAGTACCTGGATGACAGGACCGTTCATATCCCAAACTGTATCCCAATAAACCTGCACATGCACCCCTTGATTCTAAAATAAAAGTTGAATAAGAGAGGATGGGGCCCGGCGTGGTGGCTCACGCTTGTAATCCCAGCACTTTGGGAGGCAGAGGCAGGCAGATCACAGGGTCAGGAGTTCGAGACCAGCTTGACCAACATGGTAAAACCCCGTCTCTACTAAAAATACAAAAATTAGCAGGGTGTGGTGGCAGGTGCCTGTAATCCCAGCTTCTTAGGAGGCTGAGGCAGGAGAATCACTTGAACCTGGGAGGTGGAGGTTGCGGTCAGCTGAGATTGTGCCACTGCACTCCAGCCTGGGCGACAGAGCAAGACTCTGTCTCAAAAAAAAAAAAAAAGAAAAAAAGAAAGAATTGTTCTTTTTTTTTTCTTCCTTATTTCTTTCTCTTTCCCCACCTCTTCTGTTTTTTTCTCTTCCTGAACAAATCCATTTAAAAGTCATTAGGTGGGTCCAAGCAAGGTAGACACCCACACAGAGCAGCAGGTAAGGAGGATATCCACATGGGAGGGGTGGGGATGGCCTAGCCTGGGGTGTCAGTGATAGCCAGGGTGAGGTTTGGTGGCTGATGCGGGGCACTGGAACCTGAGTCGGCTAAAGTAGGCCTCCCTGCTGATGGCCGGCCCAGATTGGGGTGTCAGAACATGGGAGTGTGGAAAGCATTCACGTAGGGTGACAGCCCAGTGTGGGGTGTCTGAGCATGAGGAGGGTAAGGAAGTTGTCCACGTAAGAGGGCAGGCCGATGTGTGGCCTCAGAGCCTGACCAGGTGAGACCATCTATGCAGCAGGTATCAGAATTCAAACAAGAGGCCGGATGCGGTGACTCACTCCTGTCATCCCAGCACTTTGGGAGTCTGAGGCGAGTGAATCACAAGAGGTCAGGAGTTCGGGACCAGCCTGGTCAACATGATGAAACCTTGTCTCTACTAAAAATACAAAATTAGCTGGGAGTGGTGGTGGGCACCTGTAGTCCCAGCTACTTGGGAGGCTGAGGTGGGAGAATCACTTGAGCCTGGGAGGCGGAGGTTGCAGTGAGCCAAGATTGTGCCACTGCATTCCAGCCTGGGTGACAGAGTAAGACTCTGCCTAAAAAAAAAAAAAAATTCAAGCAAGGCGAGGCAGGCATCCACTTAGACATGGGGTGGCATGGGATGTTGGAGTTCTAGGGTAAAAAGGGCATCCATACATGGTGGGTGGCCCGGTATGGGGGTGACCAGATCCTGGACAGAGTGAATGTGGGGGTAGAAGTGCCACTTGGCATGGGATGTCAGAATGTGAGTGACAGAAGGATGGCTGGGGGCTGGGCATGGTGACTCCCACCTGTAATCCCCACATTTGGGAGGCCAAGGGGGAAGAATTGCTTGAGGCCGGGAGTTCAAGACCAGCCTGTGCAATATAGCTACAAATTTAAAAAAAAAATTAGCCAGGTAGTGGTGCACATCTGTAGTCCTGGCTACTCAGGAGGCTGAGGTGGGAGGATCACTTGAGTACAGGAGTGCGAGGCTGCAGTGAGCTGTGATTGTGCCACTGCACTCCAACCTGGGTGACAGAGCGGACCCCTGTCTCTTCAAAAAGATTTTTTTTAAAAAAGAAGGATGACTGGACTAGGAAAGTACAAGATGAACCCGAGGAACCTAGAACATCATATTCCAGAAGGTGTGTGCTTCAAGAAGGATGAAGACAAATAAAAAAGACATAGAAGCCACCTTGAAGCGGTTTCCATTGGCCCAAACTGGGACAATTGAAGCATGAGATTAATGAGAATAACGGATTGAAAAAGACAGAAATCCATGCATCATATTGGTTAAATGAATAAGTGAATGAATAAATGAACTGAAAGCTTGATGAGGAAGAGGATTGTTTACATAGTCTTAAAGTACATCCCTACAAAATACTCAATAATTATAAAGACAGCAAGTCTCTTTACAGCAGAGAAGTCTAGAAGACCTCCCCCTGTCCTGTCCCTTAATCAAGTGACCAAACTGAACATCATCAGTAAAGGGGCAAATCGAAATTATGTATTACTTAATAAGATGCAATGAAATAACTGTATGCTAAGGATGCATAACCTGAGAATCTAAAGAGCCAAACCCAAATTGATGAACAGCCTACAGTTTAACTTGCCTGTCATCTTTTTTTTTTGCCAGGGTCTTTCCCTGTTGTCTAGGCTGGAGTGCAGGGGTGCGATCTCAGCTCACTGCAGCCTTAACTGCCTGGGCTCAAGTGATTCTCCCACCTCAGCCTCCTGAGTAGCTGGGACTACAGGTGCATGTCACCACACCCGGCTAATTTTTTTTTTTTTGAAACGGGGTCTTGCTCTGTCATCCAGGCTGAAGTACAATGGCGCAATCTCAGCTCACTGCAACCTCTGCCTCCTAGGTTCAAGAAGTTCTCCTGCCTTAGCCTCCGAAGTAGCTGGGATTACAGGTGTGCACAAACACGCCTGGCTAATTTTTTTGTATTTTTAGTAGAGACGGGATTTCACCGTATTGGCTGGGCTGATCTGGAATTACTGACCTCAGGTGATCCACCCATCTCGGCCTCCCAAAGAGCTGACATTGCAGATGTGAGACACTGAGCCTAGCCTAATTTTTTATTAGTATTTGTAGAGATTGGGTCTTGCTATGTTGCCCAAGTTGGTTTTCAACTCCTGGGCTCAAGGGATCCTCCCTCCTTGGCCTTGTCTGTAATGTTCATGGAATTCAAGGGAAGACTAGGAACCGAGTCAAGCTGCAAGAGACTAAAGAGACATGACAACTCAATACAATAGGTAATTTGAAGTTATTTGTTACAAGGTATATTATTGGACAAAGTTTGAATGAGGTCTAAGGATTTAATGGGAATAATATATCAGTGTTAATTTTCTGTCTTTGATATTTGTCCTGTGGTTTTATATGAGAATGACCTTTTTTTGTAGAACTGTACAGTATAGTATTCAAGTGTGATGAAACATTATACCGACTCCTTTTTTTTTTTTTTTTTTAAAGAGGCAGAATCTTGCTCTGTCACCCAGGCTGGAGTGCAGTGGTGCAGTAGTCATGGCTCACTGCAGCCTCGACCTCCTGGGCTCAGACGTGCCACCATGCCTGGCTAATCTTTGTATTTTTTTTGTAGAGATGGAGTTTCACCACGTTGCCCAGGTTGGTCTTGAACTCCTGGGCTCAAGTTGTCCACCTGGCTTGGCCTCCCAAAGTGCTGGGATTACAGGCGTGAGCCACTGCACCTCGCCATAATCAGATGTGTGTGTGTCTGTGTAGATCACTTTGACTGCTTTGTGGTGACTGCATTGTGTGGAAGCAGAGAGACCAAGCAGAGAGGCTGTTTCGTGAATCCAGGTGAGAGAGAAAGAAGCTCATGCCAGGGTATTAATAGTGGCACCGAAGAGAAGTCCATGGATTTTACCTGTATTTGTTGACAATATAATTGATAGAACTTGTTGATAGATTAAACGTTTGGTGGCAGAGGAGGCTTGAGGTAAAATCAAGATAATAAGAGAAAAATCATGGATGATACTCAGGTGTGGTTAAAGTAGTAGCAGTGAACACAGGAGACTGTGCTATCATTGAATCTGAGTGTAGCTGAGAAGTCAACCAAGATGAATAGAAGAGCTTCTGCTGGATTTAGCAACATGGAGCCCATGTATGATCTTAGCACAACGATTTGGATGGGATGTGGGAATAGAATCTGTCTAACCATGTACTGAGTAGTGAATGAAGGGTGGGATGTGAAGACATGGAGACCTGGTGATGAGAATCTTTGGAGAAGCATGTCAGTGAAGGAAGAGAGACAGGACTCTTGCTAGACGGACAGGAGGGCTAGAGTTCACGAAGGCAAGTAGGTATTCTGATGAGAAAAAACCACAGACCCCCTGGTCAAGGACCCCGTGTGAGCAGCCTCAGTGGGAACATTGTGGATCAATGATGAGTAAGGATAGATTTGTAACATGGCTTCATGGAGCCCCCAGTTGAGGACATGGTCCCAGGGCAAAGGTGAACCTTGTCTCTGAATTAAACTATGTCTGACACCCAAAGGAATGGAGGATCCTAATAGACATTAAGGTCTCAAATAGAAGAGGAAATGGTATGTTTTGCCACTTGAGTGTAGGCACTGAAATTTGGATCTGTTACACTACTTTGGAATTCCCAGTGGTATTCTTCTGTGATTTCTGCTGTCTGGACTCCTCCCTCATCCTCATCCCCTCCTACTTCCTGTCATTCAAGACTCAGCTCACTGGCCCCAACCTCTGGGGCAACAACACCCCTCTGTCCTCTGATGGCCCCTGGGTGACTACCTCTGCCCGACTGATGGTTGGGTTGTAATACTGCCCATCCATCTTGCCTTCTCTCTATGCCTCTTAACACATATGATACCTGGAAACAAAGCACCTGAGAGGCAGTTGAACCTAGCAGTTAGGAAGGAGCCCAGGTTCTGGAGCTGTATTTGAGTACCACAACTTACTGGCTATGTGTCTGAAACTGCCTTTGCAAAAATGATAACAGTGAGAAAATTATGACAGTGAAAGAGATCTGATCTAACCAACCCCTATCTTGCCTTCAGCCTCGAAACTGCCCTTAGGCATTCCTAGACTTGGGTCAAGCTAACTTTGGGAGTAATTTAGTTTGTAGTTTAAATAGAAATAACCCTTTCCCAAAACTAAATTACCTCTGTAAAGCCCACCAGGTTAGGAGGATGAGAGGAACCCGAGACCTGCTAAGGTGTAGCATAAATGATGACCAGCCATTATTCCAGAGGTCACAAGATTGCAACTTCCCCAATTACTCCTGCAGATAACATCACTGTTGTAGAACCTAAGATTGCCTTTTTGAGATTTTTGCACTTCTGACCTGGACCAGCCAACCAGTCCTGTGGCCCCACCCAGAAGCAGACTCAGTATATATGAGGGCCATTTTTCCACATCCCTCCGATTGCATTCCCAGCCAATCAGCAGAACCAATTCCCTTGGCTGCCAAACTATCCTTGAAAAATGCTACCCTCTGAATTTTCAGGGAGGCTGATTTGAGTAATAATAACAGTCTGGTCTCCCATTCAGCCAGCTCCGCATGAATTAAACTCTCTATAGCAATTCCCCTGTTTGATAAATCAGCTCTATCTGGGCAGCAGGCAAGATGAACCCGCTGGGTGGCTACACATCCTTAGCATCCTGCCTATCCTCTCTGTGCTTTCTTCTTCATCTGTAAAGTGGGAGATATTAAAAGTACCTACCTCATAACACTGTTGTGAGTGTCAGGGGCGTTTGAACTGGAGTGACTCCATTTTGAATAATGGCTGAGTAAAATGAGGCTGAGACCTACTGGGCTGCAATCCTAGACTGTTAAGGCATTTTAAGTCACAGGAGAAGATGGAAAGTCAGCACAAAATACAGGTCATAAAGACCTTGCTGATAAAACAAGTTGCAGTAAAAAAGCTGGACAAAACCGACCAAAACTAAAATGGTGACGAGAGTGACCTCTAGTCGTCCTCACTGCTGCACTCCCACTGGCGCCATGACAGTTTACAAATGCCATGGTAACATCAGGGAGTTACCCTATATGGTCTAAAAAGGGGAAGAATGAATAATCCACCCTTCGTTTAGCAAATCATCAAGAAATAACCACAAAAATGGGCAACCGGCCGCCCTCGGGGCTGCTCTGTCTATGGAGTAGCCATTCTTTTATTCCTCTACTTTCTTAATAAACTTGCTTTCACTTTACTCTATGGACTCGCCCTGAGTATTCTTACTTATGCAAGAGCCAAGAACCCTCTTCAGGTCTGGATCAGGACCTCTTTCTGACAACATAAGGATTAAATGAGATAACACCTGTAAAGTGGTAACAGTGCCAGGCAGATTGTAAGCACTCAATAAATATTGCTATCATTAGGACATAGAAGATCCTGACTCATTGCTGTTGAAAGAATAAATGAGCAAATGAAAGAATAAAGCAGGTTGTAAAAGTACCCAGAACAGGCTGGGCACCACTTTGGGAGGCTGAGGCAGGCGGATCACCTGAGGTTGGGAGTTCGAGACCAGCCTGACTAACATGGAGAAACCCCATCTCTACTAAAAATACAAAATTAACTTGGCATGGTGGCACATGCCTGTAATCCTGGCTACTCAGGAGGCTGAGGCAGGAGAATTGCTTGAACCCAGGAGGTGGAGGTTGCGGTGAGCCAAGATCGCGCCATTGCATTTCAGCCTGTGCAACAAGAGCCAAACTCTGTCTCAAAAACAAACAAACAAACAAACAAACAAACAAAAAAACAAATACCCAGACTATCTGCCAGCCTGGCTTTCAGTGTCTTGTCCATGAGGCCTACCTGGTACATTGCATAAGTTCTTAGAGCCTATGTTCAGCCCCTGTCCGTGGAGGGCTATGAGGACAGACACGGGTGGTTTCCTGGGGGTGCCTGGTACCTGGCAGAGCCATCTGGGCAGTTTCATAAGTGTGTACATGTCTGGTCGCTGTCCTTGGTGTGTCTGACCCCAGGGTCTGGGCATGGCCCCAACGCATAATTTCTATAAAGCCCTGGGTTTTTATTTTCCTGGTTAAAGCTGGCTGTTTGACCACATAGCTAAGTCTCCCTCTACCTCTGAAGCCCTTCAGTTCTGTGATTGCCTGTCTTAATTCACTCCTGGTTTCTGAATGTAATGGTGAAGCATCTCAAACTATTCTTTGCAGTCAAAGCTTTAGGAAGGAGTAACTAGATGGCATTGTATTTACTCTTGAAGAAATTATATTTTCTTACAAAACAATTTTCTTAAATCACGTACCTGGGTTCCATGTGTGAAGGGATGCTCTAAAACTTTTGATTTACATGGATGAGGATTCCACACTGCCTGAGGCTCATAGAACAGTTTGATGATTTTCTTCCCAGTGGGATGGTAACAGTCATTGAGAGACACAGTCCCAGGGGTGGTGGGGATCTGGCTGGGAGGATGTGCTTGGTTCAAGGTAAATTGCCTGTATGACCAAACACTCTTCAGCCAACTCCATCAGCCTGCCCTGAGGCAGGAGACTGAGATATCTTGTTCACACATTAAAGGGAGCACATATTTTTTTGTGTGAAAATGAATATAGTATTATTGTTGTGTGTATGTATATGTATGTGTGTATGTGTGATAGGATCTTGCTCTGTTGCCCAGGCTGGCGTACAATGGCACAATCACAGTTCATTGCAGCCTCAACCTCTCTGGGCTCAAGCGATCCTCTTATCTCAGCCCCCTAAGTACATGAGACTACAGGTGCATGCTACCATGTCTGGTTAATTTTTTGGTATTTTGTAGAGATAATGTTTTGCCCTTTTGCTCAGGCTGAAACAATCCACCCATCTTGGCTTCCCAAAGTGTTGGGATGATAGGCGTGAGCCATTATGCCTGGCCTGAATAGAGTACTATTGTTTTTTACAGTAATAAAAGTAGCTCAGGGGTAAAGATGGTGGATTCAACATGTGTTTACTTTTGGTCTTTCCTGAAACCCAACCAAAGCAAGAGTAAAAGGATCTTTTAGAAAGAAAAATCCTTCTAGGGTTTTTTATGGTTGTAGGTCTTATGTTTAAGTCTTTAATCCTTCTTGAGTTAATTTTCATATAAGGTGTAAGGAAGGGGAAATGTGGCACATATATCCCATGGAATACTATGCAGCCATAAAAAAGGATGAATTCATGTCCTTTGTAGGGACATGGATAAAGCTGGAAACCATCATTCTCAGCAAACTAACACAAGAACAGAAAACCAAACACTGCACGTTCTTACTCATAAGTGGGAGTTGAACAATGAGAACACATAGACACAGGGAGGGGAACATCACACCCTGGGCCCTGTCAGAGGTCAGGGGGATAGGGGAGGGATAACATTAGGAGAAATATCTAATGTAAATGATGAGTTGATGGGTGCAGCAAACCACAATGACAAGTGTATACCTATGTAACGAAACTGCACGTTCTGCACATATATCCCAGAACTTAAAAGTGTATATATATGTATATATACACACACACATATATATATACATATACATATATATATACATATACATATATATGTATATATATACATATACATATATATACATATACATATATATGTATATATATACATATACATATATATATACATATACATATATATGTATATATATACATATACATATATATATACATATACATATATATGTATATATATACATATACATATATATATGTATATATATACATATACATATATATATATACATATACATATATATATAAAGTCCATTAGAACAAGTGGATGAGTGCAGTAAACCACAATGGCACCTGTATACCTATGTAACGAACCTGCATGTTCTGTACATGTATCCCAGAACTTAAGTATATATATAAAATATAGTTCTTAGAGCCAATGTTCAGCCCCTGTGTATGGAGGGCTATGCGGACAGATGAGGGGTGGTTTCCTGGGGGTGCCTGGTACCTGGCAGAGCCATCTGGGCAGTTTCATAAATGCGTGCATGCCTGAGCCCTGTCCTTGGTGTGTCTCTCTCTCTCTACATATAATCCATTAGAACAAAAAGGACAAGAAAGAAGAAAAATAGTGACAACATTTTGGAAGCTAGAAAGCACTTGGGTGAGAGGTAGCTGACTTAGCAGACACAAGAAAGCTGTCTTCCAGTCTGCCAGCAGAAAAGCCAAAAAGCATCCCAATTTATTTGACAAAATCCCCAAAGACTTAGGAATAGGCAGACTGAAGTTGAAGGTGGGTCTAAAAATAGGAAAGTAATGTGAAAAGCTGTCTAAGGGCCAGTTGGAGCTCCAGACCCTCAGCCCGCCCCTGCACTCCTGGAGGCCCGCCCCTGCTCTGTGTTGGCAGAGGACAGCAATTTTGTGATCAGGGAGATGACCACTGAGAGCCTTGCTCACCCAGGACTTGGTTCATGATCTCTCTGCACATTGAGCCTTATAACCAACTTGGAGGACTTTGGGATGAACATGTACAATCTGTTGGGCACCTTGACCTTGTAGTTCCATTGACTTTGTCCCTTACCTACATTAGCCAATGCACCTGTCCCTTACTACTTCAGTCAGTGCACCTTAGCCTGGTCATCCCTGGGACCTGCTGACTTATTGAGACATTGCATCCTGCATACATCCTTATGCCCTTCCGGTTAAGCTGCCCCTGCCAGCGGTGTTTCTTGGTTGTGTCCTCCAGGTCATTGACTGTCCTGCTTTCTCCTCATCTTTCAGTCTCCTCCTTTCCTTCCCATACCCTCACCCTCAAATTCTTTGGAACTAGAAGTGGCTGACATTTGACTTTCTACTTCATGTTCTAATTGTATCTTCCTCATTTGCAGCCTTGTGGCCAAGCCTTGATGATGGAGAGGATGTAAGGGGGAGGGAGTGAAAGAGAGGAAGAGAAAGACAGGAGGGACTGAGGCCAGGCGCCATGGCTCGCACCTGTAATCCCAGCACTTTGGGAGGCTGAGGCAGTTGGATCACTTGAGGTTAAGAGTTCGAGACTAGCCTGGCTAATATGGCAAAACACTATCTCTACTATAATTATAAAAGTTAGCTGGGCATGGTGGCACATGCCTGAAATCCCAGCTACTCGGGAGGCTGAGGCAGGAGAATTGCTTGAACCCGCAAGGCAGAGGTTGCAGTGAGCCAAGATTATGCCACTGCACTCCAGCCTGGGTGACAGAGAGAGACTCAGTAAAAAAAAAAGAGGAGGGACTGAATCTGGACGAATTCCAAGTGTTTGATTTGTTGCTAATAAGAATGCACCATCCTGGCCAGCAGTGGCATGCCTATAGTCTCAACTATGTGGAAGGATTGCTTGAGCAGAGTTCAGTCTGGGCGATATAGCAAGACCCCATAAGAATATCCTCTCCTCTCCTCCTTTGTTCCTGTTGCTCTCTGACACTCTTTCACTCGTATCCCAGCCCTGCCTCCTGCATCCTCTCTAGCCTCTCCTTTATGTCCATGACTTCCCCACCTTTTGATGCACTTCATTACTCAATTTCCTAGTGAATTGAGACCTGCATTTCCTATTGGATTCCAGGGAGCATACACACACACACACACACACACACACGCGCACACACACACACACACACACACACAAGTATCTTACATGTTTCTGGAAGTAGTGCTTATTATTCGGATGTTCTCTGATATCTTCTATTGTATTCCATGGTATTCTATTTCCTATTTATTCCATTTAATTTTTTAAATGCTGGCCAATAGAATGGGCCTGGTGGCTCATGCCTGTAATCCCAGCACTTTGAGAGGCTGAGGTGGGAGGATCGCTTGAGCCTAGGAGTTCGAGACCAGGCTGGGGAACATAATGAAAGCCTCTCTACAAAAAATAAAGAAAATTAGCCAGGTGTGATGGTACCTGCCAGTCATCCCAGCTATTAGGGAGGCCGAGGTGGGAGGATTGCCTGAGCCCAAGAGTTTGAGGCTGCAATAAGCTATGATTGTGCCAATGTACTCCAGCCTAGGTGACAGAGTGAGACCCTGTCTCAAAGAGCAACAACAACAGCAACAACAAAGCTGGCCAATAAATTGACAATACAAAGCACTAGTAGATCCTGACTCACAATTTGAAAAAATATGGATGCAGATCATCCCTTCTTTTTCTTGCATATTCTACTTTTTTTCTTTAAGATGGACCCTTCTCTTATGTTAAACTAGCTCATATTTGTCTGGCTTTTTAAAGAAACTCCCTCCAGCCAAACTCCACCCTGCTTCACAGCCACATTCTGGGAACAGCTGTCTACACACATCATTCCTTGTCCCCCCTCGCTCCGTCTCCTTTCCATTCACTCATCCTACTTGGCTTCTGGGACAGCCCCACCCTGGCACAGCTCTTGCTCTGGTCACAAATGACAACCTTGTCATTAATTCTGGCAGTTGGTTTCAGGACCCTCCTTCCTGGTTCTTTCTGCGGCATTCAGCTCAGTTGTATGTTCCTGATGCAGGGCAGGTGAGCCCCCAAATTGGGGCTTAGCTGGGTAGGGTTCTTGGCTTTGCCCAGGAAAGAATTCAAGAGTGAGCTGATGGCGTTAGCACCTTTCCTTGAAACAGCCATGCACAGCAGCAGCAGAAGGACTGCTCCTTGCAAAGCAGGACACCCCACAGGCAGTGTGCCCAGAAGAGGAGCTCAGGGCAGTTCTGCAGTCACATTTATGTGCACTTTTAACTATATGCAAATTAAGGAGTGGATTATGCAGAAATTTCTAGAAATAGGGTGGTAACTTCTGGGCCAGTGAGTTGGTGGTAACTTCTGGACCAGTGGAAAGGGCTGGTAACTCCTGGATGTTGCCATGACAATGGTAAACTGACATGGCGCACTGGTGGGTGTGTCTTATGGAAAGGTGCTTCTGCCCCGGCCCTGTTTTAGCTAGTCTTTCATTTGGTTCGATGTCCGAGCGCCGCCTCCTGAGTCCAGTCTTGCCTCCTATGTCACTCCCTGGCCTGGCGTTTGTTCTCCCTGTGATCCTTGGCAGCCTCCTCTTCTTCAAGGCAGCCAGGTCCCAGCCTTCACCTCTCTGGGTGATCCCCTGCACCCACTCCTATGCGTGTGGCTGCCTGAGTAGCATCCCTAACCACGTCTCTGAGCTCCTGATCGCTCTCTCCAACAGCCCCAGGAGGGGTCTGATTCCCAGCACTGCTTTGTGGGGCCATGTAGGAACATGCTCCCAGCTTTCTGGTTGAACACCCACAGGGTCTGTCACCTTCCTCACACACTCACCAGCCCCGGGTGTTTTTGTTCCTATTACTTCCCAGGATCTGTGCCCCCAGAATGTCTTCCTCTGCTAGGAGAAAGGAAATAGTCTTCCCTCCCCACTTCCCACCCTCCTTTTATGATCTTTGCTCTTTTGGCAACATTGAGCTGTTCTCAAACATGTTTCCTGTTCTTTTCTTACGTGCCTCGTGCCATTTCCCAAATCTCATTCTAATTCTCCCTGGAGGGCGGCCTTCATTACTGCTGTTGATGAGAGCTAGAAGGGGGTGTTGATGTGTGCAGTCCGCTCGTTTCTGTGCCACACTCTTAAAGTGAGCACCGTTAGTGGGTGATCACACAGCTGCTCAAGGCCACAGGCTGTTTCTTAACCGCATTACTCTTCTCAGGGGATTTCTGTGTTTATTCCTTGCTTGTTCTCTACAGTTTTCTTTCTGATCTGAGACGTCCAACACATTAAGGTTCTTAGAAGCCTAGGTAATATTAGGTCTTACATGAAGTAATCGTATTCTTTCAAGTAGAATTCTTTTACTATCAATTCATAAATACTGTAAGCACAAGATATCAGAAAGCTGTGAAAGGATTCTATTTGTTGACGTTCATTAAATTAATCAATTTTCCCTTGGTTGAAAACAGACTCTTATGTTTTGTTAATTTTTATGAATCTTGAAATGGAAAAAGCCCTTAGAGATAATCCAGCAGGATTCCTTCATTGGAGCAGCCGAGTCCCAGGGTTGCTAAGTGTCTTATGCTTGGACACTGGACTCATTCCCAGCAGTTATGATTAAGGCCGTGTCTTTCTTTTCTTTTTCTTTTTTCCTTCCTTCCTTCCCTCCCTCCCTCCCCCTTCTTTCTTTTTCTCTCTTTCCCTCTCTCTTTCTCTTCCTTCCTTCCTTTCTTTCTCTTCCTTCCTTCCTTTCTTTCTTTTTTTCTTTCTTTCTTTCTTTTTCTTTCTTTCTTTCTTTCTTTCTTTCTTTCTTTCTTTCTCTCTTTCTTTCTTTCTTTTTCTTTCTTTCTTTCTTCTTTCCTCCTCCTCTCCTCTCTTCTCCTTTCCTTTCCTTTTTTTTTTCTTTCTTTCGGTTGAGTATGGCTCTGTGGCCCAGGCTGGAGTGCCATAGTATGATCTCAGCTCACTGCAATCTCCGCAGTTAAAGCAATTTTCCTGCCTCAGCCTCCTGAGTAGCTGGAATTACAGGCTCACACCATGCTCAGCTAATTTTTGTATTTTTAGAAGAGAGGCCAGGCGCAGTGGCTCACTCCTGTAATCCCAGCACTTTAGGAGGTCGAGGCAGGTAGATCACGAGGTCAAGAGATTGAGACCATCCTGGCCAACATGGTGAAACCCTGTCTACTAGAAATAGAAAAATTAGCTGGGTATGGTGGCATGTGTCTGTAGTCCTAGCTACTCAGGAGGCTGAGGCAGGAAAATTGCTTAAACCTGGGAGGCGGAGGTTGCAGTGAGCCAAGATCGTGCCACTGCACTCCAGCTTGGCGCCTGCAACAGAGCAAGACTCTGTCTCAAAAAAAAAAAAAAAAAAAAAAAAAGAAGAGATGGGATTTCACTATGTTGGCCAGGCTGGTCTCGAACTCCTGACCTCAGGTGATCTGCCCACCTTGGCCTCCCAAAATGTTGGGATTACAGGTATGAGTCACTGTGCCCAGCCAAGGCCTGTGTCTTTCAATGCTGGGCTTTTCCTACCATTCATCTGATCTGTGTGTCCATCATATCTTTCCCCTTTTCCTATAAATATCTATGCATATGCAGACATCCACATTCTCCTTTAATTATCATTTTGGAAGATGGGGAATCATCTTGCTTAGTGATACTTTTGGAAGAATAACCTTGGAATTAATGCATTTTAACTTGGTGATCTTTATCCCTGTCAAACCAATTCTTTTACAAAATTTTTGTTTCAGGTCATTTCACATTTATGGATTGTGTATGTTTTCTTTTATTTAACATGTTCTTAACAAATACAATACAGATGATCTTTGAATGTTTTTATATTTATTGCTATGAATGAAGGAGAGAATTTGCTTATTAAAATCCCAAATCTATTGGGCATCTCAGTCCCTACTTACAGAATTTGTGCAGATAAGAGTGTGTTCCAGAATCTTTTGAAATATGGAAAGTAGTTACTTTTGAATCTGTAGTATCAGTATTTTTCAGTTTATCTTCTTTGATACTTTTTTTTTTTGAGAATGCAATTAGCTTGAATATCTTGAATTTCATTTACATTTTGGATAAATGGTTGTATTTTACACCCATAGTGGCAACTGCTTGGCTTTGGCAGCTTTTCTTTTGGAAGGTTGATATTCTAGACCAGGGCAGGCAAGCTTTTTCTATAAGGCTAGGTAGACTTTGTGTGACATATGGTCTCTCACTCAGCTCCCTGTAGTAATGGGAAAGCAGTGTCAATAAAAAAAATTTAAAATAGATTGTAATGATCTAATTAGCTTTTACATCAATTCATGTATTGGGCAGCATCCAATTTAAAAACAGAAAAGTGCTCCATTAGGTGTTGTAGAAAAACATATTTTTGTAAAGTAGCTTCAGCAGGAACAAAGGAACAGCTTAATACAAAAAGGAGGACAGGGGCCACGTACAGTGGCTCACACCTGTAATCCCAGTACTTTGGGAGGCCGAAGTGGGAGGATCACCTGAAGTCAGGAGTTTGAGACCAGCCCTGCTAATATGGCAAAACCCTGTCTCCACTAAAAATACAAAAATTAGCTGGATGTGGTGGTGTGTGCCTGCAGTCCCAGCAACTTGGGAGGCTGAGGTGGGAGAATCACTTGAACCCGGGAGGTGGAGGTTGCAGTGAGAGGAGATTGTACCACTGCACTCCATCCTGGGTGACAGAGCAAGATTCTGTCTCAAAAAAAAAAAAAAAAAAGGACAGGGTTACTTTAAGGCTACTTTCCTTGTAAGGGTTAAAGCAGAGTTAAAAAGCAGAATTAACTGCCCTTTCTGATTAGTTGCTTCAAATCTCCTGTTTTTCAGGGAAAACTGGTCTGTTTGGGAATTTTCCTGCTTCCTTAAAGTTTCAGTTTGATGGCATGCACTTAGCACAAGTGACTCCATTTTGGTTTGGTCTGTTGGGGCCTCTGTTGGGGCTCAGTCCAAAACAATGCCTCCCTTAGATCTTATTTAATGGCAGTCATAGAAGACTGAAAATGAATAGACATGGTAGGTCAAGAAAAAACTATACTCTAGAAAAAGCCAACATGAAGGCCACACTTTGCTGATCACTGGTCTACACTGTTGGTATTTTCCCTAGCACTAGTGGCAATCTCTGCCAGCACTTTTTTCCCAACAAGCCTAGAATCAGAATAGCAATTGCAGTTGCGTTTCCACTTCTGTGCCTCTTGTGAACTTGGTCTCCCTGCTGGAAATGCTAACTCCTCTCTTTTCCATCTGTCCAAATGTAGTCTAGAAAGCCCTCCCATTCAGCTCAGTGCTTTCTCCCTTACTGAACTCTGCTGGCGTACTCATTTGTGGGCTGGTATTATTTGTATGTTCTTGTGTCTAGGGCTTCTTCCCAAGCTCCCAGAGCACCTGGTGCCGAGCACCATGCTCTGCATTCGGTGAAAGCTCAGGAGTGGCCCTGAGTACCCAATACCAGCCCCTCCATAGACCTGGAAGGAACCACTCTTTGCATGAGGCAATGGGACACATCCTTGATCAAATTAGCAAGAACCATAGTTATTTTTGTTTAATGGTTTGAATTTCTCAGCTAGGAGTCAGGGTCTGTTGTGGAAAGGGGAATGTCAGAAACCATGGGAAGCTTAGGGAGGAAAGAAGCCAGCATTAAAGAGAAGCACAAAGTGTTATGGCAGATATATGATTCACCCTGAAGAGCAAGAATGGCCTAGTAACATTTTAAGTGCGGGAAATAAAGCTACCATTCTAGCTGTGGAACCTAAGTAAGCTGCTTAATGTTGTTTAACTTACTCAATTTTCTCATCTGGACAATGAAGACAATAATTGTACCTACTTCATAGGGTTGATAGGGGCATTAAATGAATTAAACACATTAAGGACACAAAGCACTGTCTAGCACCCAGTGAGCACCCAGAAGTTGTTGTCTTGTTGTCACTTGACATTCAGAGCCTGGCAATGAGCCTCTGATCCGAGACCCAGTGATGACTTAGAGCAATGAACCAAGCCAAAGACCCCAGACTGTCAACTAAAGGATGAAATTAACACCTTAAATGTGCAGTTACTGGAAGATAACTGTAGTAGTCCGTTTTCATGTTACTGTTAAAAACAGACCTGAGACTGGGTCATTTATAAAGAAAAAGAGGTTTAATGGACTCACAGTTCCACATGGCTAGGAAGGCCTCACAATCATGGTGGAAGGCAAAAGCCATGTCTTACATAGCAGCGGGCAAGAGACAGAATGGGAGCCAAGCGAAAAGGGAAACCCCATATAAAACCATCAGGTCTTGTGAGACTTAGTCACCACCACAAGAACAGCATGGGGGAAACTGCTCCCGTGATTCAATTGTCTTCCACAGGATCCCTCCCCCAACATGTGGGAATTATGGGAGCTATAATTCAAGATGAGATTTGTGTGGGGACACAGTCAAACTGTATCAATAACCATACTTCAGATATTTCTAAGTCAAGAGGGCTAAAATTAAATCAGATTTCATTTTAAAATTTATTGAGTGATTCTATGTGTTACATCCTGGGGGTGCAGAAATGACTAAGGCGTGGTTGTTGACCTCAGGGACTTAGAGTCAGGGAGATATGGTTGTGCATTGATTAGTGATGATTAATGATGGGGTTGTATTCTGGGAAATGTGTCATTAGGTGATTTTGGTGTTGTGTTCATGTGATAGAGTGTACTTAACCTAGATGGTATGGCTCAGTGGTCCCCAACCTTTTTGGCACCAGGGACCTGTTTCACGGAAGAAAATTTGTCCATGGACAGGGAGTAGGGATGGTTTTGAGATGAATCTGTTTCACTTCAGATCATCAGGCATTAGATTCTCATAAGAAGCGCCACCTAGATCCCTTGCATGCACAGTTTACAGTAGAGTTCATGCTTTTATGAGAGTCTCATGCTGCCGCTGATCTGATGGGAGGTGTAGCTCAGGTGGGGATACTCACTGGCCTGCCACTCACCTCCTATGGTGCAGCTTGGTTTCTAACTGTTCACGGCCCAGCCCATGGCCCTGGGGTTGGGGGTCCCTGGTGTAGCCCACTCCACATCTAGGCTATATGGAATAGTCTATAGCAATACTGACCTCTACGGCACATACCTGTACTGAAAACTGCACGCAACCGAACACAATGGTAAGCACTTGTGTATCTAAACATAGAAATGGTGCAGTTAAAATAATGGTATTGTAATCTCATGAGACCACCATCGTATATGTGATCCATCACTGGCTGATACATTATTACAAAGTGCATGACTCATATCCTTTCATTATATGCGGGAAAGTGTCAAGGCAAATAAGCAGTATTGGAAGAACGTTATCTAGGTTGAAGAGGATATTGAAGAATGTTGAAAACTTATGAAATATGAAAGGATATAAAAAACTTACTTTAAGCCATAAAGATTAAGTTATGACATTGTTGATCATTGAAAAGGGATATGAGGTCAGGCGTGGTGGCTCATGCCTATAATCCAGTACTTTGGGAGGCCAAGGCAGGTGGATCATCTCAGGTCAGGCGTTCAAGGCCAGCCTGGCCACTGTGGTGAAACACTGTCCCTACTAAAAATACAAAAAATTAGCCAGGCATGGTGGCACACGCTTGTGGTCCCAGCTACTCAGGAGGCTGAGGCGAGGGAATCGCTTGAGCCCAGGAGGCAGAGGTTGCAGTGAGCCGAGATTGCACCACTGCACTCCAGCCTGGGAGACAGAGCAAGACTCTGTCTCCTAAAACAAAACAAAACAAAACAAAACAAAACAAAACAAAACAAACAAAACAAACAGAATGGCTCCTGAATTGCTCTTGGGAGACGCTGTCTGTATGTGAAAGGCAGGCAGTCTGGGGCCTCCCTGGGTTTTGATGAGGCCAATGCCATATGACAGGAAGAATTGCTCTTCATTTGCTTGGCCAGGTGGGGAGCAGCTGAACTTGGTCTGTGTTCACTTAGTCTGCAGCAGAGCTCATTAAGTGCTCTGAAGGTGAAACACTGAAGTGAATGTGTGGATCACGTATGATCTCGGGATGTGACTCTCCCATCAGAGCAGGGACAGGTTTATTCTTAGTAGAGGTGACTGATAAAGTATTCTTTTACATCTCTATAGGGCTTTATATGTTCTTTGTTGCATGTGTAATGAATGAAAATCTGGTGTAAACAGACTCTGTACATATCTTCACTTCTTGCAAAAAGTGATTAATCACTGTATTAGGATTCTCTAGAGGGACAGAACTAATAGGATAGATGTATATATAAAAGGGAGTTTATTAAGGAATATTGACTCACATGATCACAAGATGAGGTCCCACAATAGGCTGTCTGCAAGTTGAGGAGCAAGGAAGCCAATCTGAGTTCCAAAACCTCAAAAGTAGGGAAGCTGACAGTGCAGCCTTCAGTCTGTGGTTGAAGGTCTGAGTCCAGAAGCTGAAGAACTTGGAGTCTGATGTTCAAGGGTAGGAAGCATCCAGCACGGGAGAAAGGTGGAGGCCAGCAGATTATTTTCAGTCTTTCCTTGTTCTTCTGCCTGCTTTTTATTCTGGCCATGCTGGCGTGCCCACCCAGATAGGGGGTGTGTCTGTCTTTCCCAGTCCACTGACAAATATGTTAATCTCCTTTGGCAACACCCTCACAGACACACCCAGGAACAATACTTTGCATTTTTCAATCGAATCAAGTCGACACTCAGTATTGACCATCACAATCACATTGTAATGAAAGGTAGAATATCTGATTAAAATGTTTGCTTTCTCTGTTATAAGAACTTCACTGGGCCCTATATTGGATACTGCTTGTGCACTCCTCCTCTTTTAGACATTGCTGCAGCACAGGTGAAACCTGTCAGTACCTCCCTGCAGCCTTCTGATTCCTGCCTTGGGAACTCTGCTGCTGGGACATGGAATTCCCATGGGTGTCCGTTCAGCACTCACAGATGTGCAACCTTGAAATGTAGGGGAGTAATACATCTAGGGAAAATCTTTAACTCATGGAGGCTGATGGGTTAATGCCACCTCTTTCTTCCCTGTGGTGGTGGTGACGTGTGGTTTCAAGACACATTTCATTAAGCTCCTCATGGGGCCCCATAGGATTGAGCCACAGGCATCTGAGTTGGTGGCCAATCCGCCTGCACCTCTGCCAGCTGTGATCATAGATGAACAGCTGCCAGAGGCTGTGCGTTCATGTGGACCTGGACCAAGATGGGTCCCTTCTGAACTGCTCTTATGCCCCTAGTGCCAAGAACTCTTTCTTTTTTATCCAGTGGAAATGTCCCTTGTGCCACAGGTTGAGTCTTCTCTGTTGCAGGAAGTGGTCTTCCCTAGGGTAAGTCCTCCCAGCTTGGATTATGAATATTTATAGAGGAACTTTGGGATTGGCGATGGGAGGGGCCTTTCTTTTTCAAGAAAACTCAGCCTTCAGGGTGTTGGTCTCGCTGTGGCCTCCAAAAAGCCAGTTTTGAGATGGAAAGCTGAATAGGGACCCATCTGTTCTTGGCTGTTACTGATTCTTTGCCAGGTACTCTGAATCTCTGCTTTACTTATTTGATGGAATATGACTACAAGGGAATAAAAGTTGTATCTTTCTAATATTAAAGATATTATCCTCATTACACAGGCAATGGAGTTAAGGCATAAAGGAAAGATAAATGTGAGCCTCTCACAGGGACGCTGAAGGAAATGTAGAAATTAGATGCATGAAAAAACACACATTGACTTCTTTATAAAATTGTAAGAACAGTTTTTAGATACCTATTATAATACCTGAGGATTTTAGGTTCATTCCAACTTCTTGCATTGATACCATAAATGCATAAATTTATGATATCATAAATTTTGTCATTGTGCAAGTATCATAGAGCATACTTACACTAACCTGGGTGGTACAGCCTACTACATACCTAGGCTATATGGTTTAGCCCATTCTCCTAGGCTACAAACCTGTACAGCCTGTTACTGCACTGAAAAGTGTTAGCAATTGTAGCACAATGCTAAGTGCTCATCCTGTTATCTGATGTTCTTATTAGCTGTTTGCATGATCTTGTTAAATTAAAAATAAAAATAAGGAATTCTGGGAAGATGATGGCAGCAGTGGTGGCAGAGCTTTTTACTCTTTACAAATTTGTAAATAAAATAGAGCACTAGTGGCCAACCAAATGCCCATGGATGACATTTACAACAAAACTAATTGGAAAGCATCCCCAGAAACCCCAAAACACAAATGGCAAAGACAAACCAACAGCCGTAAGACCTTTAGAGTTTCAGTTCTATGTGGAAGAATGCAGAGGGAACTAATGGGGTATTTGACAGACTAGAGAGAAAGATCCTCCTCAAAGAGCAAACAAGTGCAGTGGACCAATTTGGAAACAGTCACTGAAATCAGGAGGGGTTTTGTCCTCTTTTATTATGGATGAGCACAAGCTGCCTAGGGTAAGGTCTCAAAGAGCTGGAGGAGACTCCCATGGACTCTCTGAAATAGTCCCTTTCAGGGTAGGGTCCCACACTGAGAAGGAACTGCTGGGAATAGAAATTGAATTGAGTAGATCAGGCCAATAAAGATGAAGGAGAGAGACAGTCCAGATGAAAAAGCTGGAAGAGCACAAAGCCAGCACATCTCAAAAAGCAAACTTCCAAATTTTGGAGGAGACAGCATAAATGAAGTGGGGTTCTGTGAAATTAGAAAAGCTACCTGGAGGCACTCCTCCTTCTAAAATTTCAGGAAAATTAATTTTATATAAAAATGAGCAAGCA
This sequence comes from Plecturocebus donacophilus, assembly GCA_004027715.1. Classification (NCBI taxonomy): domain Eukaryota; kingdom Metazoa; phylum Chordata; class Mammalia; order Primates; family Pitheciidae; genus Plecturocebus; species Plecturocebus donacophilus. The sequence continues at coordinate 26,588 of PVKP010021766.1, forward strand.
ATTGAGGTCAAATTCCATACCAAGTTATTATTTTTAAAAAGAGATTAAAGAGCAGAATAACATTTCTTCAGAGAGAGAAAACACGTGGAAAGACATGCTCGCAAACCAAATCAACACTGTAATCCTCTCATTCAGAATAAGGTAAAAGACACAGAGAAAATTATATAAGACATGTAAGAACAATGTAAGTCAGAATTAGACCAGCAGAAAAGCTTATGGAACTGAGAAAAACCCCTAAAAATGGAAGAGAAAAAATTTCAGAAATAAAGACTAAACTAGGAAGAATGCGAATGCAAATAAAACAGCAGATAATGTCTTTAAAATAGTTAAAAGGAGGAAAATGTGAAAAATAAAGGAAGAAAGAGATGAAATTCTAGAGGAGGTTACCAGTATTTTGCAAATAGGCAAAGAAGATCCAACACCTATGTAATAAGAGTCCCTGAAGAAGAAAACCAAAGTAAAGCTAGAAAACAAACACTGAAAGCTATACTGTCAGAAAAGTTTCCTGAAATTAAAAAACATTTGAAGTTGCATGTTGAAAGAGTTCCCCATGCTCTTTCTGTGCTTAACGCAGCTGTGGATCACGGTCTTAAGAAGAATTTGAAGCAGGTAGAAGCTCTGCAGCATTGGATGCTGGATAAATTGACCAGCGTGTTTGCTCTTCCTCTAACCACTGGTCCCCACAAGCTGAGACAGCGCCTACCCTCATATTTTCCTAAGGAACAGACTTAAGTAGGCCCTGACAGGAGACAAAGTAAAGATTTGCACGCAGTGGTTTATTAAGATGGATGGCAAGGTCTGAAGGGATATAACCTATCCTGCTGGATTCATGAATTTCATCAGCATTGACAAGATGGGAGACAATTTCTGTCTGATCTGTAGCAACAACGGTTGCTTTGCTGTACATTGCATTATACCTGAGGAGGCCAAGTACAAGCTGTATAAAGTAAGAAAAATCTTTGTGGGCACAAAAGGAATCCCTCACCTGGTGATGCACCATGCTTGCACCATCCACTACCCTGATTCCCTCATCAGGGTGAGTGACACAATTCAGATTGATTTGGAGACTGGCGAGATCACTAATTTCATCAAGTTTGACAGTGGTAATCTGAATGGTGATTGGAGGTGCTAACCTGGGAAGAATCTTTTTTTCACAGTAATAGTTTATGCCAGAAAAAAATGGAGAAATATGTTTAAGATACTCAAGGGAAGAAAATGGGAGGCAAAGATGTCATATCCAGGAAAACTGACTTTCAACTATAAAGATTACTATTATCCATCTGCAGGAACTCAGAAAATAGTGTTTCCATGAATATTCTTGAGAAATCTATGAGGAAAAACAACAGCTTCGGACAACTCAAGAGACTAGAAAGACAACAGAATAAGTTACTTATAGACCTTGGACTAAATGAGAAGAAAAAAGAAAAAGTATGGCTTATAATGGCTATATGTTGGCTATATGTTCTGACACTGTAAATTTAGCACAACTTTAAAAAAATCGGGGGAGAAAGGAGCAGTCAAATGCAAAAATTTTCTTTAACTGTTTTCAGTTACAACCTTTAAAAAAATTAATCATGCCATTTTTTTCTTTTTAAAGATGGAATTTCGCTCTTGTTGCCCAGGCAATGGCAGGATCTTGGCTCACCTCAACCTCCACCTCCCAGGTTCAAGGGATTCTCCTGCCTCAGCCTCCCGAGTAGCTGGGATTACAGGCGCCCGCCACCACGCTCGGCTAATTTTTGTATTTTTCATAGAGACGGTGTTACTCCATGTTGGTCAGATTGGTCTCAAATTCCTGACCTCGTGATCTGCCTGCCTCAGCCTCCCAAAATGCTGGTATTACAGGTGTGAGCCACCACGTGCCAGGTTATTTAAAATTATGTACAAAGATCTAACATAATACCCAGAGACCATTTCACTCACTGCTCTGTTTGGACACAGTCTCTTGTCTCTCCCTTTAATAATGGTGAGGCGGATACCCTTTCCTTGGGGAAGAGAAATCCATGGTTTATTGCCCTTGCCAGTTACAAAACTGTTGGAAAGTTGGGTGGCAAAGCTGTTGCTATTGGCCTCTTTCATGTGAACCACGTCAAAACATCCAGGGTGCTTCTCTCTGTTGGTGATCACACAGATTCTTCCCAGGTTAGCACTTCCTTCGGGTTGGAGGTAGTTGTATTAATATCATTAAACTGTTGCATCTAAAATAATTATGAGATATTTTAACTATATTATCTTTTGTGTTTTGGAGAACTAAGGTTCCCAGTATGGCAGAAAAGAAACATAGATGTAATTCAGAAGAGATGTTAAAAAACTTTGATTTAAATGATAAATTATCAATATAACTCATGAGGTATTTTATTTAAAAAATATTATGTGTGTGTGTGTATATATGAGTATGTATGTTTATTTCTGGTTCTGACTAATGAAAAGACCTAACAGTGAGCATCTCTTGTGCCCAGATTTTAGTTTTCAAACACCATTTTCCATGAAAAGAAATCAGAGCTCTTGAATAAACGGCTGATTCCAGATCTGGGGTAGAAAATGTCCAAAATGGGGCTGGTCAGGGTGGCTCACACCTGTGATTCAGCACTTTGGGAGGCTGGGGCGGGAGGATCCCTTGAGCCCAGAAGTTTGAGACCAGTTTGAGCAACACAGCAAGACCCTGTCTCTACAAAGAAAAAAAAAAAAGATTAGCCAGGAGTGACGTCATGTGCCTTGTAGTCCCAGCTACTCAGGAGGCTGAGGTGGGAGGGTGTCTTGAGCCCTGTGGGTTGAGGCTGCAGTGAGCTGTGATCACACAACTGCACTCCAGCCTGGATGACAGAGTGAGACCTTGTCTAAAAAAAAAAAAAGAAGAAGAAAAGAAAGAAAGAACAAAATAAAACAGGAACATTTTATTATACTACATAATGAGAAAGTTAGCAAAAACTTTAAGATCATGTCAAAGGGACTTAGGAGTTAATTTGAAAAAGATCCCTATTGGCCAAATTTGGGACCATGTGAGCTAAAATAAGATAAATATTTGTAATGTATCAAAACATCAAAATATGTTTAAATCCACAGATTATTATGATTTTAAAATAAAATGGAATTAGTCTCCTTCAGAGGACAATAGGAATCTAATACATGATTTTTTTTTTTTTTGAGACAGGGTCTCACTCTGTTGTTACCCAGGCTGAAGTGCAGTGGTGTGATAGCTCATTGCAGCCTTTGCCTCCTGGGCTTAAGAGATTCTCTCACCTCAGTCTCCCAAGTAGCTGGGACTACATGTTTGTGCCACCACGCCTGGCTAATTTATGTATTTTTTGTAGAGACAGGGTTTTGCTATGATGCTCAGGCTGTTCTTGAACTCCTGGGCTCAAGTGATCTGCCCACCTTGGCCTCCCAAAGTTCTGGGATTACAGGTGTGAGCCACTGCACTCGGCCTCCATGATCTTAAAATTAGTAAATAAAGGAAAAGATTCAAGTGTTCATCCTCTTTCCCAGGTGATCTGGGGCAATAGCAACCAGAGGTAGAAGACGAAGTGTATTTAATTATAAAAATATTCCAACTAATGAATAAAAAAGAAACAACAGAATTAGAATATCACATTTTAATGGATTTAGGCATTGTGTATTAACAGCTGCTCACGTCACTAAAACAAAAATTGTCAGATTTTGTTTGTTTCCTAGTGAAAGAACTCACCACTACCTATGGTATTTCTAAAGGGACTAGTCTGATCCAGCCTCCGGCTCCAGCTGTCAATTTGCAAGAAATACAGAGGGATAAGTTGAATTATACCAACAGTATCAATCAGCAAAGCTAGACTGTGAAAAACTACAGGTCAAAGTCCTCAGGGTTTTCAACAGATAAATTATAATGAAAGAAAGGGATGGAGGGATCCTGTAAAATGAGGAGACACCTAAAACACACATCAATATTAAAAAAAACGGCGCGACTATAGTGTCTATCTAGGGGGCATACCCAGGGATAAAATTATCCCCTTTCCCCGCAAAAAAGCAAGGAAGTGATCATTATAAAAGGCCAGGATGGTCATTCCTTTCCTTTCATTCCTTTAGGGGAGTGGGAGGGGCTGACATTGGGACAGGGGACACGGAGGGATTTTGAGGTGGGCTGATTTAATTGTTTCTTTCTTTTCTTTCTTTCTTTTTCTTAACCAGAGTCTCACTCCATTGCCCAAATGATTGATTCTCTCACCTCAGCCTCCTGAGTAGCTGGGACTACTGGCACTGGTTAATGTTTGTATTTTTTTTGTAGAGACATGGTTTCACCATATTGCCCAGGCTGGTGTCAAACTCCTGGGCTCAAGCAATCCTCCCCACTCAGACTCCCAAAGTGCAGGGATGATAGGTGTGAGCCACCATGCCTGTCTTATTTGTTTCTTGACTTTGGTGGTGGTGACTTTTAAATAATTATTTTTAAAATAAAATAGGTTAAAAAAGAGAAAACAGTGATGATATAATGACTATAATATACCCATAATTTAAATTTATGTACTGATTTTGTTCAATTAAGCTCCCATCTTAGGGGTTTTCTGAGCTCTAGCCAGACCCACGGCCCCAAATCCACCATATTTAGCACCACTTACTCTCCATGGGCTCATCGCTTTACTTCCTCCTGCCATCTAAGGACACCCTGGTGATGCAGCTAACATCCCACCCAGGTTTTCAAGGGAACAGAGCTAAAAAGTTAACCAAAGGTCAAATCTGTTCATAAAGCAAGTGAAGGAACTTTTATCTCTTCGTGTGTTTTTTAAATCCATTACCCACACCGTCTAAGGATTAGAAGAATTGCACTTATTTGCAAACACCTTTTGAGATACTTCATGTATAGAATAAGGCAGGTAAATAAGGCATCAAGTCCTCCTTCAGCACTGATATTTGGTATTTGAGATAGAAGTGTATTTATATCTTATATGAAGATGATATGAAACAGAGATGTTTAGTGGTATTCTCTAGGTTGCACAGAGGGCTGGATGCTCCTTTAGACCACCTAGTGAAAGTTTCTTTTCCTTTTCTTTTCTTTTTGGGTCTTGTCTGTTGCCCAGGCTGGAGTGCAGTGGTGCAATCTCAGCTCACTGCAGCCTTGAACTCCCTGGATTAAGTCATCCTCCCACCTCAGTCTCCTGAGTAGCTTGGACCACAGGCATGAGCCACCATAACTGGCTAAATTTTTTGTTGTTTTTTGTAGAGACGGGGGTCTCACCATATTGCTTAGGCTGGTCTCAAACTCCTGGGCTCAAGCCAATGCGCCTGCCTTGGCCTCACAAAGTGCTGGGACTATAGACATGAGCCACCACACCCGGCCCAGTGAAATTTCTTGCCAGTTTAATTCCTTTGTTTGCTTTGTTTTCAATGGCGTCTTTAGAAATGTGTTTTATTTTAAATTTTCCCTTCTGCTGCCTTTCTCCCTTGGCTTTTTGGCAAGGACCAGAGAAGGAGTACATTGTTTCTGAATTATAATAATTAACAGTATATTCTGAATGGTGTGTTCTCTCATTTAAGTCCCCCCCCCAAAACCAGAAGAGATTTTGACAGAACTAGGACATGAGAAGCAAAAAAGTCAATTAAAGCTGCTTTTTTTTTCAAGAGCCACATAAACATTATAAAAGTGCCACATACTTGAGCCATTTTAGCAGTTTTCCATCTGGTTTTGTTGTTCTCAAAAAGAAGGAAGTTTTTTTCTGACATTGCTCTGAATTGTTCTAAGTGACTTTTAGATCATCACAAGGAGTCGGGTGGTCCTAATTCTCAATGCTTCACTTTGGCGCTGAAGTTCAGAGCAGCATGAACTCATTCATTTGGTTGTTTTTGCCCCCTTTTGGCTTGAAAGGGAAAAGAATGTGGACTCTCTCTCGGCAGAGCAGAATAGCACTGTGGATTGACCTTTAAATATGTCTTCCATGGGCACTGATCTCTTCTTGGGCAGAAACAGGCTGAACATCCAGACATTCAGGAGATTATAAATCGAATCTTCTATCTTCTGCTAATACAGCTTTTGGCAATAAAACCATTATCATGAAGTGCCGTAAAAGGCATCTTTTTTTTTTTCATCTGTTGCCTCCTCAGTATGGGGTTTATTGCTATGGAGAAGTCTGATTGCTAAATGCTAAACCAGGCAGGTCACCCTGCAGTACGTGGAGAGATGGGTCTCTGATATGGCACCTGCTGTCATTCAGGACAAATGACATATTTTTTGGAGGCAAGGCCTAAAAATGGCTACAGAGACTCGCTGCTGTTATTTTTGATTGCTAATTGGACACTAGTTAGTTGGCTGTAATGAACATCAGTAGGCTCAACTTCTAGGAACAGCTCCAATGTGGGTACTTACTGATTACCTCTTTGGAATTTGTTGCTGCGAAAAATTTTAGAGCTGGATAAAATAGAAATTCATATCTTAAGACATTTACACTCAAACTGGAGAAATAATATTGAACAATAAGAAACAATTTGAGAACCATCAAATCGTCTATGGCCATACCACCCTGAATATGTCCGACCTTGTCTGAGAAACATCAAATGCTAAAGTCAATCCATTAAAAAAAAGGTTTGATGGCCAGGCACGGTGGCTCGCACCTGTAATCCCAGCACCTGAGGCAGGAAGATCGCTTGAGCCCAGGAGTTCAAGACCAGCTTGGCCAACATGGCGAAACCCTGTCTCTATTAAAAAAATAATTATCTGGGCATGCTGGCACACACCTGTAGCCCTAGCTACTCAGGAGACTGAGGTGGGAGGATTGCTTGAGCCCGGGAGGTAGAGGTTACAGTCAGCTGAGATTGTGCTATTGCACTCCAGCCTGGGCAACATAATGAGATGCTGTCTTAAAAAAAAGGCCTTGCCATTACATGGGGGCACTTTGCCAGTGTTCTGTAGGTAATGGTTTGTTATTATCACTGAAGTCATGGAGGCAGGATTTTAAAATGAATTGAGGGTGGGCTAGAATCTTGCTAATGCTGAAAAGGAGGAAGAATTTCATGTGATTACACAGACCGAAGGATTTGGAGGGCAACGTGGAGTAGGTTAGGTCAGTTCTCAGTTCAAGATTTGGATTCTTGCATCTGCACCTCCTTTTCAATTTCTAAAAATTTGTTGTTTTTTTCCTTCTCTTGAAGGAGGTTTATGGCTGATATTTCTTTATTTTTTTGAGAAAATAACTACTATAATTCTAGTGAGGTTTAGGAAGAAAGTGAAGGTAGATACATAGGTACAAACTATCATTTTAAGAGTAGTTTTTTTTTTTTTTTTTGAGACAGGGTCTTTCTCTATTGCCCAGACTGGAGTTCAGTGGCACAATCTTGGCTCATTGCAACCTCTGCCTCCTGTGCTCAGGCAATCCTCCCACCTCAATCTCCTGAGTAGCTGGGACTACAAGAGTGCAACACCACACCTAGCTAATTTTTGTATTTTTTTGTAGAGACAGGGTGTTGCCATGTTGCCCAGGCTGGTCTTGAACTCCTGGACTCAAGTGATCCTCCCTCCTTGGACTCCCAAAGTGCTGGGATTACAGGTGTGAACCACCGTGCCTGACAAGAGGAGATGTTATTTATTTTTTTTAAGAGAAATAACTTCATTTTGTTTCTTCAGCTTTGTTGAAGTATAATTGAGAAATAAACATTGTAAATATTTACAGTAAACAACTTGACATTTTGCTATATATAAATATATATACACACACATTGCAAAATGATTAACACAATTAGCTAATTAACATTCATTCAGTTATCGTGTGATTTTTTTTTGTGGTGAAAACATTTAAGATCTATACTCTTAGTGATTTTCGAGTATACAATCCATTACTGTTAACTATAGTCACCATTCTTACATTAACTCTCCAGGACTTATCCATTCTGTCTAGTTGAAACTTTGTACTCTCTGACCGACATGTCCTCAATCCCCCTGCCCACCCCACCCCTGGGAACCACCATTCTATCCTCTGCTTTTATGAGTTCCACATTTTTAGATTCCATGTATAAGTGGGATCATGCAGTGTTTCTCTTTCTGTGTCTGGCTTATTTCACTTGATGTAATGTCCTCCATGTCATCCATGATGCTGTAAATGACATTTCTTTCTTTTAAAGGCCGAATAGTATTCCATTGTATGTACACACACACACACACACACACACACACACACACACACACACACACACACATACAAACACACACACCCCACATTGTCCTTATCCTTTTATCTTTTGAGGGATACTTAGGTTGATTCCGTATCTTGGCTTTGTGAATAATGCTGCAATAAACATGGTATTGCATGATATCTCTTCCACACACGGATTTCATTTCCTTTGGATATATACCCAGTAGTAGGATTGCTGGATCATATGACAATTATTCTATTTTAATGTTTTGAGGACTGTCCATCCTGTTTTCCATCACGTCTGTATTAATTTACATTCCTACCAACAGTGTGCAAGAGTTGTCTCTTGCACGTCTTCATCAACACTCGTTGTCTTTTGTCTTTTTTTTTTTGAGACGGAGTTTCACTCTTGTTGCCCAGGCTGGAGTACAATGGCGTGATCTCGGCTCACTGCAACCCCCACCTCCCAGGTTCAAGCGATTCTCCTGCTTCAAGCCTCCCAAGTAGCTGGGATTACAGGCATGTGCCACCACACCCTGCTAAATTTTTTTTTGTATTTTTAGTAGAGGCGGTGTTTATCCATGTTGGTCAGGCTGGTCTCAAACTCCTGACCTCAGGTGATCCGCCCACCTTGGCCTCCCAAAGTGCTGGGATTATAGGAGTGAGCCACTGCACCTGGCATCTTTTGTCTTTTGAAAGCCATTCCAGCAGGTGTTAAGGTGATATCTCATTGTGCTTTTAATTTGCACTTCACTGATGATTAGTTATATTGAGCATTTTTTCATACAGTTGTTGGCCATTGTATGTCTTCTTTTGAGAAATATCTATTCAGGTCCTTTGCCTATTTTAAAATCAGGTTATTTGTCTTCTTGCTTTTGAGTTTTTGAGTTCCTTATATAGCTTGGATATCAACTCCTTATCAGATGTGTGGTTTGCAAACATTTTCTCCCCATTTGTGGGTTGTCTCTTCACTCTTTGTTTCCTTTTCTGTGCAGAAGTGTTTAGTTCGATGTCATCTCATTTGCCTATTTTTTGCTTTTGTTGCATTTGTTTTGGGGATCATATCCAAGAAATCATTGCCCAGACCAATGTCAAGGAGATTTCTCCCTGTTTCTTCTAGTAGTTTTACAGTTTCAGGTCTATATTTAAATCTTTAGTCAATTTTTCAGTTGATTTTTGTATATTGTGTGAGATGAGCGTTCGATTTTATTCTTCTGCACTATTCAGTTTTTCTAGCACCATTTGTTGAAGAGACTGTTTTTTCTCTATTATGTGTTCTTGGCATCTTTGTCAAAAATCAATTGACCATAAATGTGTAGGTTTATTTCTTGGCTCTCTATTCTGTTCCTGTGTGTCCATGTGTCTGTTTTTATGCTAGTACCATGCTATTTTGATTACTGTTGCTCTGTAGTATATTTTGAAGTCAAGTAGCATACTTACTCTAGCTCTGTTCTTTTTGCCTCAAGATTGCTTTGTCTGTTTGGGGTCTTTTGCAGTTCTATGTGAATTTTAGTATTTTTTTCTCCTTCTTTGAAAATTGCCAATGGAACTTTGATAGGAATTACACTGAATCTGTAGACAGCTTTGGGTATTATGGACGTAACAATATTAATTGTTCCAATCATTGAACATAGGATATCTTTTTATTTGTTTGTTTTCTCTTCAATTTCTTTAATCAACATTTTATAATTTTCAGTGCAGAGATCCTTCACCTCCCTGGTTAAACTTATTCTTAAGAATCTTATGTTTTTATTGCTATTATAAATGGGATTGCTTCTTGATTTCTCTTTTGGATAGTTTGTTGTTAGTGTATATAAGTGCTACTGATTTTTCTGTGTTGATTTTGTATCTCACAACCTCACTGAATTCATTTATTAATCTTAAATGTGTTTTGGTGGAGTCTTTAGAGTTTTCTATATGCAACCTCTTCAAACAGAGCCAATTTTTCTTCGTTCTTTCTGATTTGAATGCCTTTTATGTCTTTTTCTTTCCTAATTGCTATGGCAGGACTTCCAGAAGTATATTGAGTTGGCATCCTTGTCTTATTCCAGATCTTAGAATCCAAAGAAATAAAAGAAGGAAACAAAATTGCAAACTTGGACAAAAGATCAGGCAGTTTAGAAAAACATTAAAATAGAACTTCTAAAAATGAAAAAAAAAATTGAAATAAAATCCCCAGGGTTAAACAGTAGATTAGACATAGCTGAAGAGAGAACTAGCAAACAGGAAGGAAGAGCTCAGTTATCCAGAATCCAGTACAGAGAAACAAGGAGATAGGAAATATGAAGGACAGGCTAAAAGATGTAAAGAATAGGGTAAGAATACCTAATATACATTTCATTGGAATTCTAGAAAAGGAGAATAAATAGAATGAAGAAGAAGCAGTATTAAAGAAAAATGGCAAAACTATATTCTAGAATTTTCTAGAACTCATGAAAAAAATAAGATCTCACATTCAGGAATTATAATGAATCCCAAGTAGGATAAAAAACAGAACAAAATAAAACAAAACTGTACTTGAGATCCTTCATGATGAAATACAGATAATTCAATATGAAGAGATCTTTAAAACCTTAAAAATATCCAGGGAGTAAAAACAGATTGCATAAAAACAACAGAATTTAGACTGAGAATTTAGAATTTAGAATTGACTTCTCAGTAGCAATAATGGAAGCCAATGGTGCTATTAAGAAGTCTAATACCATTCAACTTTGCTTTTCTGTGTATGTGACCTGTTTTTCTTAGAATTTTCTTTTAATCCTTGGAGGTTCCCCCCACCCCAATTTTATAGAGATGAACCTTGGAATAAGTATTGTTTCATTAATTGTGCTGATCTCTCAGGGAGACATTTTGACTAGGCAACTCATTGTCTTTAGTTTTTGAATTTGTTCTTGCATTCTTTTTTTTTTTAAATAGTTTTCAACCCTAGTTGATCTCATTCTTTTAAAATTTCTCTCCTATTTTCTTTCTTTTCTTTTCTCCCTTCCTTCATTTTCTCTAAGTATATCAAACTTCTTTGATTTAAACTTCCAGATTTTTGAATAGATTGAATTTTTATTTTAATCATTATATTTTAAATCTCCAAGAGCTCAGTTTTTGCTTCATGTATTTTGAAGCTCTATTGTCAGTTGCATATATATTTGGCATCACTATATTTTCTTGATAAATTGATCCTTTAATCATTAAATAATGTCTCTCTGGGCAGGTGTTGTAGTGAGTCAAGATTGTATCACTCCACTCCAGCCTAGGTGACACAGTGAAACTGTCTCAAAAAAAAAAAAAAAAAAAAAAAAAAAAGTAATGTCTTTTTGTTTTTGGACCAGCTTTTTGGTCTGACATCTACTTTGCCTAATTTTGGTATAGCTACTTGAGCTTTCTTTTGATTAGTATTATCATGGTATATTGTTTTCCATCCTTTTACTTTTAACTTACATATGCTATTATACTTAAAGTAAGTTTCTTGTAAGCAGCATATAGTTCAACCATTCTTATCTATTCTGCAGTATCTGTCTTTTAACTGGTGTATCTAAACTGTTTACATTGAATCAATTATAAATATATGTTAATTGGCCCACCATTTAATTCCTTCTTTTTATTTCCTCTGTTTACCTGTTCTTGCCTTCTTTTGGGCTTTTAAAACATTTTAAAATTTTTTATTTGCACATTTTATTAAATTAACGATAATTTTACATGAAGGTGTAACAAATAATTCAAAGAGATCTCTTGTACAATTTTCTCAGTTTTCCTCAGTGATAACATTTTGGAAGACCAGAGTATAACATCACAGCCAGGAATTCAACATGGATACAATCCACTAATCTTACTCACATTTTCCCAGTTTTACTTTTGTTTATTTGTGTGTATTCAGTTCTATACAATTTAATCATCTGTATATGTTTTTGTTCCCTTCACTCTTTCAAGAGTTGAACATTTCCAATACCATAAAGAGCCTGAGAAGCTCTTGTGTTTCCTTTTTTTTTTTTTTTTTAT
>PVKP010021767.1:0-16560 GCA_004027715.1 Plecturocebus donacophilus
TATGTGTGTATGTATGTATGTCTATGGCCTCTGTCTCTACACTGCTCCATAAATACTTGTGAAAGTCAAGCTTGTGATTTCCCTTGGCCCACTGGAAGATCCTCACCATGAAAGAACCTCAGCCCAGCCTGAGCCTGGAGATGGAGTCAGTGACTCATGATGGAGTCAGTAATTTACAAAGACGAAACAAGCAAGTGACTTCTGTGTTTTTGGGGCTCCTGGGAGAGCCTTGCCGGCACCTCCCTAAATCTCAGTACACTTCCCCTCCTCACAGCACACTCACTGCTAGCTAGAATCCTTTTAGGCTGCCAGTGCACCTGGGAAGGACACACGCTTAGCACAGTCAGTCTTGCGGACCTTGACGTGCATGGGGTTCGCTCCCTTTCCCAGGAGGACGTTTAAATGAGGTACCCCTGGTACTCGTTTCTTGGATACTGCCAAGGAGAAAGAGCACAAAATAGAAAGCCTGGGGCTGCTGAAGACACATTTGACCCATTTCATACTTCAGTTTGATCAAACAGGACTTGCCGGGTCCGACATCTCCTGAGCCCGGCTTGAGCCAGTCACCCTCTTTCTGTTCTCTTATCTGACAGATGTCACATGTGGTCAATGCTTCAGTAGGCAGCTCTCCCCACTCACTTGGTAAGGAAAGGTTGAATCTTCACCAACTGCATCTTCTGGCCATGCGGCATCTCAGGACAAGGAACAAGGTGCGACGTTTAGTTTCCCACTGGTCTATTAAAAGCATCGGGCTTTTGCATGAAGCAAAAAGGAAAACATTCAGCTCTGTAGATCAACAGGCTTCTGTGTTCTTTGTCATCCGGGGAAGGCTTGGCCCCCGCTGCTGGACGTGGCTGTGTGTACAGAGTGAGCACCACACGCTCCAGGAGAACCAAGAGCACTGACCTGGCCAAGCGGGTGGACGTGACCTTTGCCGGAAAGGCAAGACGCCCCGTTTTATTTACTCCACATCTGATGCCGGGCTCCATGCTGCACCAAAGAAATGCAAAAAAGGAACTCACTCAGGCCACTTTTTTTCACAACATGTTGCTTATTTACAAAGTACCCACCCCTACAAGCCTAAAGAAAAAATTGGCTGGATCCATGCATCGCATTTGAATCAGGTATCTCTGATGGTCATCAATGACTTTAATGGGTTGGGAGCATAGAGTCGGAGTGAGGTTTATTTTTTAAGATAAATACTGAGTTTTAGTGGACAGACAAGCATTGGGGAGGTTGATGTTTTTTACAATTCAGACCAATGGACACAGAAAGCTCCTTTCACTGGTGTTTTGAGAGAGCCGTTGATTATGAAGACTCAGCACTCTGCTTGGAAAACAATCTGAATGAATGTGCTTCAGTGTGGGAGACGGGGAAGTCACGCAGGGACAGGCTGGGAGGGCAGGAGGGAGGCTGGCATTTACCTTCCTGCCCTCTGGAAGGGTGGTGGCCTTGCAGATCTGTCCCAGCCTTTCTATCCCTCAGTTTCCCTGGGTGGAAACTGGGCTTGTGAAAATGATGGTGGTAAGGTCTCGCATGTCCCTGAGAACACCTACCCGGGAGGCCTGACTCTGCTGCAGGCTTGATGAGAGTGACTTCTCCCTTCATCCTGCCAGCTGAGATGATGACAGCAAACCACCACTGCCTCAAGCCTCATGCCGCCCCAGCCTGGAATTCCCTCCCCAGCACAGACGATGTGCTCCCCAGACATGAGGCCACGGGTCCCCCAGGTGAGCCCCACCTCGCCTCCCTCCAATGGGTGCAATCCCTTTGGGATACTCCGGATCTTGTCGGTATTTTGGAACCTCTTGTTGAGGTCCCGAATCTGTTTTAATCCCTGTTCAGGAATCTAACTCAAATATTCAGACTTCAGTGGCTGCCAAGAGGTAGGTTTGGCCATGACAGGAAAACAGGAAAAGGCTTAAAAGTTAATAAAGTTGAAGAAAACAGCTTTTATGTTAGTGTCCGATTTCCAGAGCCCCTGCCTCAAAGCTGCCTTTAGAGAAAGGGAATTGGGTGTTGAAGAGGGCGGAGCTTGCCTTGCTCGGGAACAGCCTGTTTAGGGTTTCTGGAGATGGGCAGGAGGCACGAGGGGATTCTGGAAGGTATTATTGGAGATATTTAACTGTTTTCTTTTTTTTTTTTTGAGACGGAGTTTTGCTCCTGTTGCCGAGGCTGGAGTGTAATGGCACTCACAGCAACCTCCCCTTCCCTGACTCAAGGGATTCTCCTGTCTCAGCCTCCTGAGTAGCTGGGATTACAGGCATGTGCCACCATGCCAAATAATTTTTGTATTTTTAGTAGAGACGGGGTTTCTTCATGTTGGTCAGGCTGGTCTCGAACTCCCAACCTCAGGTGATCCGCCCACCTCAGCCTCCCAAAGTGCTGGGATTACAGGCGTGAGCCACCGTGCCCAGCTTTAGCTGTTTTCTGTAGCATAGCCAAGGAGCCTGGTCATATATTTATTACTGGCACCAAGAGCAGGGAGCTCTCACACCAATTACTTATTCTTTTATTTGACAACTATCTATTGAATATCAGCTGTGTGCCAGGCAATGTCCTAGGCTTCGTGGGCATGGCAGGGAGCAAGGCATCCAGGTCCTGGTTTTTGAGCCTCTTGCATTCTGTGTGGGAGACCGATGATAGGTACAGAAATAAAAAAGATAAGAAGAGGCCGCGCTGAATATTCTGAGAAAAAACAAAAGCCAGTGGAGTAGAACAGCAGTCTTCCCAGCAGGAAGGCAGCATGAGCACTAGAGGCAGCATGACCCTCCCCGGCTACGCATCTGCACACAGGAAAGTTCGAAGGTCGTCAGTTTCCAAATTCTCCACTAACATGCGTGCCCTTTTCAACACAGATCCACCACTTCCCCACCCCATTATTTCTTCTTCCACTTTGCTATAGAAAGAGAAACTTCTGGTCGGGCATGGTGGCTCACGCCTGTAATCCCAGCACTTTGGGAGGCCAAGGCAGGCGGAGCACCTGAGATCAGGAGTTGGAGACCAGCCTGAACAACATGGTGAAACCCTGTCTCTACTAAGGATATACAATTAGCCGGGCCTGGTGGAGGATGCCTGTAATCCCAGCGACTCACGAGGCTGGCAGGAGAATCGCTTGAACCTGGGAGGTGGAGATTGCAGTGAGCCGAGGTAGTGCCACCGTACTCCAGCCTGGGTGACAGAGTGAGACTGTCTCAAACAAACAAACAAGCAAACAAACAAAAAGACAAACTTCTCAATCCTCCTTAATCCTCAAACGGTGCATTGCCTGAGGGATGTTAAAAACCTAAGGGCATTTAAGGCACAATTTGAAATACAGGTGTATACGCAGCCTCCCTTAAGCAGAGTACCCTACGGCAGGCAACAGGAGAACTTCTGTCTTCTCCTGGCATGTGGATATTCTGTTAAGTGTGAAATCCAGCTTTCAAACTGGGATATTTTGACCCACATTGGGTTATTCTGAATTCAGATGGTGAGAGTGATGACAATTTGAATTTCGTGACTTGGTCTCTTCCAAAGCCTGGGTCCTGACTCAGATGTGTTGCTGCCAAGGGAGATCGGTGAAAGACAGAATGCAAAGGCAGAATGACAAGAAACCGTGGCGGCTGCAGCAACCATTTCAAACAGGAGACAGGCTTATGGCCAAGGCTCCCCGCCTTAGCCACGTATCCACGTTAGAATTAGAATTCAGATGCAGTTAGAATTCTCAAGAAGGTGTTAATAATGCTTCATCTTGGGCTGGATACCTTGGTTCATGCCTGTAATCTCAACACTTTTGGGAGGCTGAGGCAGGTGGATCACTTGAGCCCAGGAGTTTGAGACCAGCCTGGGCAACATAGTGAGATCCTGTCTCTAAAAAAAATGCAAAATTAGTTGAGCATGGTGGTGCACACCTGTAGTCCCGGCTACTTGGGAGGCTGAGGTGGGAGAATTGATGGAGCCTAGGAGATAGAGGTTGCAGTGAGCTGAGATCATGCCACTGCACTCAGCCTTGGCAACAGAGCGAGACTCTGCCTCAAATAATAATAATAATAAAGTCATTTTGAATTGAAAATGAAGTTAGACTCTTGACAGAAAGAATAAATGATTTGATAAAAACTGGCTTTGACGAGTATGTGTCACGGGAGAGATTTGCCATTGATTCAATGAGTGAAATTTGCAGCTCCATAGGTTTTTAAAAAAATAAATGTAAATTAGCTACCATGACTCACACCTGTAATCCCAGCTACTTGGGAGGCTGAGATGGGAGGGTCCACTGAGGCCAACAGTTTGAGACTGTTAGGCCTCCAAGTCCAGGCCTGGCCATTTTAGCCTTGGTGACCCGCACGTACACCTCTGGCTGCTCTCCAGGAACCAGAAAGTCTGAAGCAACCACAAGGAACCAGGTGGCCACAGAAAGAAGTAAAACAACTCGTTCCTGCCTCAACTAATTGCTCTGCAACCTGCATCCATTGTTCCTGTTCAGGCTTGCGAAACTTCCCCCGGACCCCCTGGACATTGGGTTTCTCAAGACCCCCACCCCTGTAACTATGTAATCTACTGCACCCTCCCCTCTGACTGCAACCGATACTCCCCACCCTTATGATCATGCCTGATTGTAATAAACGACCCCTACCCTTGTGATCATACTCTCCACCCTTATAATCATGGCTGATTGTAATAAATGACCCCTACCTGTGATCAGTCATCCCTGATGCCCTTCCCCTCCCTAAGATCGGTTACTGGCCCCTACCCTTGACGTCCTGCATCCTGTAATGTCCTTGCCCTCCCCAACATAGAGTACCACCTTTAGGTAATCATTTGCTCCAACTTATATAACCAATCCCCTCTCCTACCCCCTTTGCCTAACTCCTTTCTTGGACCTGCCCCGCTTGCACCCAAGTTGAGATAAACAGCCTTGTTGCCCACACAAAGCCTGCCTGATGTTCTCTTTACGCGAGCAGTATGCATGACAGAGAGCAGCCTGGGCAACATAGTGACATGCCACCTCTAAAAAACATGTAAAGAAAGAAAGAAGGCTGCGACGGTGGCTCACGCCCAAATCCCAGCACTTTGGGAGGCCAAGGTGGGTGGATCACCTGAGGTCGGAAGTTTGAGACCAGCCTGACCAACATGGAGAAACCCCATCTCTACTAAAAATACAAAATTAGATGGGATGGTGGCACATGCCTGTAGTCCCAGCTACTCAGGAAGGTAAGGCAGGAGAATCACTTGAAAACGGGAGGCAGAGGTTGCAGTGAGCTGAGATCGCGCCATTGCACTCCAGCCTCGAAACAAGAGTGAAACTCTGTCTTGAGATTAGAAACATCTTTATGCTCCCAACCATTTTTTGAGTATATCCAATTAAACTAAGGACCTCTAAGTGAAAGAATAACAGGTAAATGTGAGTCATCTAACAAGTCCTGCTGATTTAGTGGTCCCCACTCATCCACGGTTGTGCTCTCCGAGGTGTCAGTTACCTGCAGTCAACTGTGGTTTGAAAATATCAAATGTAGATCTGGGTGCAGTGACTTAAGCCTGTAATCCCAGCACTTTGGGAGGCCAAGGTGGGCGCATAGCTTGAGCTCAAGAGTTCCAGACCAGCCTGGGCAATATGGCAAAACCCTGTCTCCACCAAAATTACAAAAAAAAAAAAAAATTAGCCAGGTGTAGTAGTGCATGCTTGTAGTCCCAACTACTGGGAGACTGAAGTGGAGGATCCCTTGAGCCTGGGAGATGTAGGCTGCAGTGAGCAGAGACTGCACCACGATCACTGCACTCCAGCTTGGGTGACAGAGTGAGACCCTGTCTCAATTAAAAGAAAAAAAAATAGGTCGGGCACTGTGGCTCACTCCTGTAATCCCAGCAATTTGGGAGGCCTGGGAGAGTGGATCACCTGAGGTCAGGCGTTCGAGATCAGCCTGACCAGCATGGCAAAACCCTGTCTCCATTAAAAATACAAAAAGTAGCCAGGCGTGGTGGCACACACCTGTAATCCCAGCCACTCTGGAGGCTGAGGCAGGAGAATTGCTTGAACCCAGAGGCAGAGGTTGCAGTGAGCTGAGATCGTGCCATTGCACTCCAGCCTGGGCGATAGAGTGAGACTCCATCTCAAAAAAAGAGAGAGAGAGAGAAAATTCCAGAAATAAACAATTCATAAGTTTTCAGTTGTGCGCCTTTCTGAATAGCTTGATGAAATCTTACACTGTCGTGCTCCTTTTCTCTCAGCACACCAAAGTGTTCGAGCCTCATGACTGAAAGGTTACCTCTTTGTCCAGCGTCTTCACGTGGTCAGTGCTGCCTGCCTGTTAGTCACTTTGTAGCTGTATTGGGTGATCACACTCACAGTCTTGATATCACAGTGCTTGCATTCCAGCCTTATTTTACTTAATAATTCTTCCCGAAGTGCAAGAATAGTGATGCTGGTATGTTGTTTTAATTGTGCTACTTATTATTATTATTGTTAATCTCTTACTGCACCTAATTTATACATTAAACTTTATCATATGTATGTATAAGATAAGCATAGCATGTATAGATGTCCCTTGGTATCCATGGGAGATTGCTTCCAGGACCCCCAGGGATACAAAAATCCTTGGATTCTCAAGTTCCTGATATGAATTAGTGTAGTATTTGCATATAACCTATGCACATCCTCCCAAGTGCTTTAAATTATCTTTAGATTACTTATAATATATCTCATACAATGAAAATGCTATGTAAATAGTTGTTATAAAATATTGCTTAAAGAATAATGACAAGAAAAAAGTCTGTACATGTTCAGTACAGAAGCAATAATTTTTCAAAACTTTTTTCCTTTGAGAGTGTTACTCTGTCACCCAGACTGGAGAGCAGAGGCACCAGCTGGGCTCACTGCAGCTTCCACCCTGCGGGCTCGCGTGATTCTCCCACTTCGGCCTCCCTATGGGGCCACAGGTGCACACTGCCACACTCAGCTATTTTGTTTTGTTTTGTTTTGTATTGTATTTTTAGTAGAGACAAGGTCTCACTGTGTTGCCCAGGCTGGTCTCGAGCTCCTAAACTCAAGGGATCCGCCCGCCTCAGCCTCCTAAAGTGCTGGAATTACAGGAGTGAGCCACTGCACCAGCCCCAATAATTTCAATCTTCAGTTGGTTAAATCCATGGGTGCAGAACCCATAGCTAAGGGGAGCTGGCTTTATAGAGGTTGGTGCTATTCAAGATTTCAGACATCTACTGGAGAATCTCAAAATGTATCCCCCGAGGATAAAAGGGGGCCACTGGGCCTTTTGGTGTGCTTTCCAGAAACTGAAAATGACTCAAATGACTCAGTAATATTTTTTTGCAAACCAAATGTTGCAAAAAAATATCTTTTTGCAAACCAATATCTTTTTGCAAACCAAAATGTTGCCTATTCTTTTTCTCTTTTTTTTTTTTTCAGGTCAGATGGGTAATGTACCGACGTCATAACAAGGTTGAAGGGTGGCACATCTCACACAAGCGTGTGAACACTCAATCATCATGCTCATGAACTATAAAAGGATCTCTTTTTTCTCCAACAAAATGTAATCCGATTGCTATTATTAAATTGTCATTTAACAATTTATCACCATCTAATCTTTAATAGATAATTTATCGTTGATAAGTTCAGGAGTTAAAAGAAGTGAGATAACAACATTCCTTTTATTCCAATATTTGTATTTATGTAAACATAGTTTCTCAAACTGACAGTTATGCAAATTTAAAAATAGGAATAAATTAATATTGACTCCTATCTTATTCTAGCAATGAGTAATAGACATCCATGGGAATATGAGCTAATTGAGGGAGATACTCATCTCATTAAATGCTACATTTCCCATAAGATTTTACTTTTGCCGGGCGTGGTGGCTCACGCCTGTAATCCCAGCACTTTGGGAGGCCGAGGCGGGTGGATCACGAGGCCAAGAGATCAAGACCATCCTGGCCAACATGGTGAAACCCTGTCTCTACTAAAAATACCAGAATTAGCTGGGCGTGGTGGTGCATGCCTGTAGTCCCAGCTACACGGGAGGCTGAGGCAGGAGAATCGCTTGCACCCAGGAGGCGGAGGTTTCGGTGAGCCGAGATCATGTCACTGCACTCCAGCCTGGGCAACAAGAGCAACACTCCGTCTCAAAAAAAAGATTTTACTTTTATTGTTTTTGCTTTATTATTTATTATTAGCATAAATAATAGAAGCGTATTTTAGTTATTTATTAAAATTGGTAATATTTGTATCCGTGTATATCAATTGTATAATAATTATAATAGTTTGGCCGGGCGTAGTGGCTCACGCCTGTCATTTCAGCACTTTGGGAGGCCGAGGCAGGTGGATCACCTGAGGTTGGGAGTTCGAGACCAGCCTGACCAACATGGAGAAACCCCATGTCATCTCTACTAAAAATGCAAAAAATTAGCCGGGAATGGTGGCAGGTGCCTGTAATGCCAGCTACTTGGGAGGCCGAGGCAGGAGAATCACTTTAACCCGGGAGGTGGAGGTTGTGGTGAGCTGAGATTGCACCATTCTACTCCAGCCTGGGCAACAAGAGCAAAACTCCATCTCAAAAAAAAAAAAAAAAAAATTATAATAATTCAATCCTGAAAAAAATTAACTTAGACAATTAAAAACTGTTCATTTTCATTTTTAAAATATCGTAATACATTGTTTATTCAACATTTTACCAACTAACATACTTTAACAGAAAAGCCCTGGAGGTTTGTTAGACTATTTCTGAAGGAAAAAAGTTAGGACGTCTCAGATATAGCAGCAACAGCGACTAACATTTATGCAGCACTTTCCAATTCACGAAGTGCTTTCAGCATACATTATCTCACTGGATCCTCACAACAACCCTGTGAGGTAGGTATTTTTGCCATTTTCCAAGTGAGGTAACTGAGGCTCAAAGGTTCCAGGACCTTTAAAAGAGATCTACAACAAATGATTAGTACAGATGGACCATAAATCAAGATTTCTTTTTTTTGATACGGAGTCTCACTCTGTTGCCAGACTGGAGGGCAGTGGCACAATCTCGACTCACAGCAACCTCTGCCTCCTGAATTCAAGCGATTCTCGAGCCTCAGCGCCCCCCACCCCCTCAGTAGCTGGGATTACAGGCATATGCCACCACGCCCAGCTAATTTTTATATTCTTAGTAGAGACGGGGTTTCACCATGTTGGCCAGGATCGTCTCAATCTCCTGATCTTGTGATCCGCCTGCCTCGGCCTCCCTAAGTGCTGGGATTACAGGCGTGAGCCACTACCCAGCCCAAAACCAGATCTTTTGACTCCAAGTCCCATTTAATGCCAAGCAAGTGTTTATTTTTCAGTGTAGAATTATACCACACAATATTAAAGATAAAAGGTCTTACAATTGATCCGACTTCTCAAAAATGAAAGCTTTTATAAGGAAAAATTTAATTTCTTTGATTTATATGAAAATTCATGACTTGTTTAGTTTTAAAGTTAATTTGGCCAATATTGCCATGATTCTAGTCTCTCTTTAGGAAGTACTGATATATTATATGGCTTTCCCTTCGTTTTAAGATCACAGAAAATCCTGTACTGAAGCGCACGTATGTAGGATCTGTGAGTCTGAACACACATTCCAAGTCTAGCCCTCCTTGACCTGCTAGCAAATGCATTTAAAAAAAAAACGAAGTCTACTCTTCTCACAGGTTTTAAGCAGTCACACTGGGCCAGAAATTAGTTTCTTTACAACTCAGAGAAGAGAGGGAAGGCATCATACTAAACCTCTACTGAGCCTCGGGTTCCCCAAACTAACAGCCATATGGCATTTTCCATGAATGAGTTCATTACCACTATCATGACCAAAGGGCAGTTACAAGGCATCCCCTTGTGGTACTAGCACGAAACAAATAGAGAATATGGCCCCCACCCTAAGGCAGCTTGCTGGAGTCCCTTCTAAGGTCTGCTACTTCTAAATCACTGCTCATCACAAACAATGACCTGGAGCTTGACGCAAGTACAGAAAACAGAGGAAAACAGGGCCAGGCTCCGTAGCTCATGCCTGTAATCCAGGCACTTTGGGAGGCCGAGGCGGGTGGATCACAAGGTCAGGAGATCGAGACCAACCTGGCCAACATGGTGAAACCGTCTCGACTAAAAATACAAAAAAATTAGCTGGGTGTGTTGGTGCATGCCTGTAGTCCCAGCTACTCAGGAGACTGAGGCAGGAGAATTGCTTGCACCCAGGAGGCAGAGATTGCAGTGAGCCGAGATTGTGCCACTGCACTCCAGCCTGAGTGACGGTGCGAGACTCGGTCTCAAAAAAAACAAAAACAAAAACAAAGGAAAACAGGCTACCCATTAACTACCATATAACCAGCTAAAATAGAATAATTACAAAGCGAATAGGGACGCCAAAGAGGAAGACTATAAACAGTTTCCTGATTAGTGCCACAGGGTGGCATGACTAGAGCGTTAAGAAACAAGTAAAGCTCATAAACCAGTCTGGCACGGACCCAAGAGAGAGGGGTGCTCTTTCTCAGCTAAGCTTCATACTGGGGCATCTAGGAGGGAGCATCACATCAGCAATGGCTCGTAATAAAAAATAATCATGGGATGAGCTTGATGTATGCGCTGCATCAGAAGAACCAACAATCCTTGCCCATTCGCAGCTTGGCCACATGTAGAGATAGATTATGTCACATACATCTTAGTCTAAATCATATGTACCAAACTCACAGAAAAAAAAATAGCAATTTCAAACATTTTCCTAGCACATAACTTTGCAAAAAAATAAACTCGTAAAAAAAAGAACCATGCAATTTTTACATTTCTGATGCTTGTTTTCAAGCTGCTACCAAATGTAGAAAATCATTTCCCTTTATAACAAGAGATACTTCTAGTATTTAAAGAGTTTATTAGACACATACAATTACACTCAATGAAGTTATGAGCGAGCTACAAAATGGAAAATTAAGAACTCACATTGATAAAACCTCAAACACATCTCAGAATAAATTCAAGCTTTTTAGCTTAACATCTATATCTTTATCAACTTTTTGATGCAGAAGGCTGCATTAAGCACTTATGTAATACAATTCAATGTTCTATGCTAAATGCAGAGAATTTTATAGTCCACAGCATGATTTATAGTTACATTATCACCTTTCTTCCAGAATGCTTACATTACTTCACAATTATAATCATTCTTAAGCTATTAATGCAAAGCAGAACATGTCTTCAAATGAAGGTAACTTTTGCTGTAGGTAGCAAAGACTGCCTTCCTTCACCAAGTAAAGATGTGACTTGAAATACTGGGTGGAATTTTTTTTTGGGGGGAGGGAATGAGTTTCGCTCTTGTTGCCCAGGCTGGAGTGCAGTGGCCCGATCTGGGCTCAGGGCAACCTTCTCCTCCCAGGTTCAAGCCATTCTCCTGCCTCAGCCTCCAGAGTAGCCGGGATTACAAGTGTGCGCCACCACGGCTAACTTTTGTATTTTTAGTAGAGACAGAGTTTGTCCATGTTGGTTAGGCTGGTCTCAAACTCCCGACCTCAGGTGTTCCACCCTCCTCGGCCCCCTAAAGTGCTGGGATTATAGGCATGAGCCACCGCGCCCTTGTTTTATCCAACACAGGACGGATGCACTGGCGGATGAGCAGCAGATGATCCAGAGCCACGTGCTTATTGGACAAGCCCAGTTCCTCGTAGCCCCTCCTAGGCCAACCTCTCGGCAACGACTGCCAGGGCTCCAGCTCCAGCTCCAGCACCTGGGCCGCTCTCCGACGTGGGACCGCCCCTAGGTACCAGGGGATTAGGAAGTACTTGGTGAGAGGCACCGGGCGTCGGGCGGACCAGGGCTCCGCCATGGCCGGGCGGGGGATGAGAGGAGGGAGCGAGCGATCCAGCAAAGGATCCCGTGCAGGCCCGACCCGGCTGGCGCTCCTCTCCTGGGGCAGGCACCGCCATCCCCACCGCCACCGCCATCCATTTCCATTTTTAGACATCCATTTGTTACCGATACCCATGATAGTGCCATCAACCTAAGATTTTTTTCATCGTATATGATTTTTTTTTTAAAGACAGGGTTGCACCATGTTGGTCAGGGCGGTCTTGAACTCCCGACCTCGGGTGATCCGCCCGCCTTGGCCTCCAAAGTGCTTGGATGACAGGCGTGAGCCACCGTGCCCGGTCCATCGTATATGACTTTTTAAATGAATATGGAATGGCATCTAATTGCAGATTTTCAGATTCTCTTGGGTGCATTTAAGAGTAATGTAATCGTTTATTTTAAAAGGTCAACATGCACACTATGCTGGCCCTAAAGTTGTATCTTGTGCTACTATTTGAACTTGGGCCGAGGAATTTTAAATACAAGTTTTAAAGTGTGCAGAGAGGGTATATAATTTTTCAAGATTGTTTTTACACTTGATCTTAGCGAAAAGGTGGAGAAGCGATTCAAGATTATTATTATTATTATTTTTAGAAAGAAAAAGAGAGAAAAGAAAGAAAGAACGAAAGAAAGAAAAAAAAAGAATGAAAGAGAGAAAAAAGAGGGAGAGAGCAAGATTATTTTTAAACATATGTAAGCAAAAGAAAAATTTGAAGCCCACTGGGGTAGAGAATGACTGTGACATCGTTTCACATATATTAATTTTCATACTGTGCTTATGAATTAGGTACCATACCAAATCCTGTCATAAACCTATAAATGAAGTCCAGAAAATCCAATTGTTTATGATATTAGGTAGTACTATTTGAAGCTGACAGAATGGAAACAGGAGCTGGGGGGATAATGGTAGCCAGCTTCCAACTGGATTTTACTGGGTTCATGTTCCTTTTTCCATGGAGAAAACTGAGTCATGTATGGAGATGCTGCTACCTTCCCAAGGCCATGGAGGAGCCAGGATTTGGCTCTGGAGTCTGTGCTGTTAATTCCTGCACAGTGCAGACCCAGAGGGTGTAAAACAGTTCATACAGTTCATTTGGGTGCTAAATGCAAATTAGTACAACTGCTAATGAGGTTGGTTATTGTTCCATATATTTATCCACATACGAATTTTCTTTTTGAAAGGTCTGCTCATACCTTTTGTCCATTTTGTTCCCAGATTGTCTTTTTATTACTGATTGTCAAAATTTAATACATGTCTCTATTCTTTATATGCTGCCACTTATTTGTGGTTATATGTATGTAAATATGCCCCCAATTTATGGCGTGTTTTTCACTTTCTTTATGGTATCTTTTGATGAACAGAAGTTGTTCATTTTAATGTAGCTCGATGTGCCAAGTTTTCCTTTTAAGTCATGTAAAAAACTCTTACCTTGTCTCTAGGTCATAAAAATATTCTTTCACATTTTATAGTGAAGTTTTAAACTTTTGTGTTCTACTTTTAAGTTGTTAATCCATTTGAATTTGATTTTGTATGTGGTGTGAGGTAAGGGTTCAATCACCTGCATCCCCACCCCAGGTGGCTAACCAGTTATCTCAAGATTAGTTTCATAGTACATCATTTACTCATAGAACTGATATATCTCCCCCTCATGTATTAGGTTTGCAAATAATTGGGGGTCTAGATAGTCACATGATTATTATGTCTGTAACTGCATCAATATCATACTGTTTTACTTACTATAACTTAATCATAAGTCTTGATGTGGGATTAGGCAAAAATAATATTTCCATTTGTTGCTTGTGTATAAAAATACAATTGATGTTTGTATATTGATATTTTTTTTTTCCAAGACAGAGTCTTGCTCTATCACCCAGGCTGCAGTGCAATGGTGAGATCTCAGCTCACTGCAACCTCCATCTCCTGGGTTCAAGCAGTTCTCCTGCCTCAGCTTCCTGAGTAGCTGGGATTACAGGCACATGCCACCATGCCCAGCTATTTTTTGTGTGTGTGTAATTTTAGTAGAGATGGGTTTCACCATGTTAGCCAGGCTGGTCTCAAACTCCTGACCTTGACTCAGCTCTTATTTGCAGCCACTTTGCTAAACTCTTTTTTTTTTGAGACAGGGTCTCACTTTGTCACCCAGGCTGGAGTGCAGTGGCACAATCTTCACTCCTTGCAACTTCGACTTCCCAGGCTCAAACAATCCTCCCACCTCAGCCCCACAAGTAGCTGGACTAAACACACACACCACCACGACTGGCTAATTTTTGTACTTTTAGCAGAGGCAGGGTTTCGTCATGTTTCCCAGGCTGGTCTTGAACTCCTGGATTCAAGTGATCCACCTGACTTGGCCTCCCAAAGTGCTGTAATTACAAGTGTGAACCACCATGCCCAGTCAAAGACTCTTTATTAATTCTAATTATTTGATCTGAAAATATTTTGGGCAATATCTTTGCAGATAATCATGTTATCTAGGAGTGCTGGCATTTTAATTTTTCTTTTCTAATCCTTAAACTCCAGTTTTTTTCTTTTTTTTTTTTTGTCCTAATGCCCTGTCAATTACTTAGTACAGTCTTAAACAGAAACAAGGATGGTGCGCCTCTTTGTCTGGCTTTTTATTTCAAAGACAATGTTTCTATTGTTTCATTGTTTAGAATGATGTTACTGTGGGTAATTCTATTCCTATTCTGCTGAAAGTTTTAAATAAGAAGTAGGTATTGACTTTTTCAAACAATTTTTTGCATCTATTGGGATTATCATATGATTCTCTAATTTGTTAAGGTTTGGCAAGTTGTAGTCATAAGGTTTTTGCATGTTAGACTACTCATGTATTTTTGGATTAAACTCAACTTGGTCTGTCTTCTGTTTCTTGTATATCATTAGAGTTTGGTAATATCTGGTTTGCAATTTTTATATCAATATTTCTGAGTGAAATTGACCTGTAATCGTCCTTTTATTTCCCCCCCCAGAGATGGAGTCTCACTCTGTCACCCAGGCTGGAGTACAGTGGCATGATCACAGTTCACTATAATCTCAAACTCAAACTCCTGGGCTCAAGTGAACCTCTCACCTCCGCTTCTCCAGTAGCTAGGACTACAGGAGTGTGCCACCATGTTCAGATCATTTTTTTTTTTTTCCTAGAGATGAAGGTCTCACTATGTTGCCCAAGCTGGTCTGGAACGCCTGGCTTCAAGTGTTACTCCCACCTCTGTTTCCCAAAGTGTTGGGATTACAGATGTGATGTACTGCACCCGGCCAATTTTCCTTTTCAGCATTATTCTTGCTTGGTGTTAATATCAAAGTTTTATTTGCCTTATAGAATACATTGGGGAATGTTTCCTCCAATAACCTGTCCTTTGAAAGTTTGTTACAACTCTTCTGTGAATATCCCTGGGATTGGTAGATATGCTTTCAATCACATTTTAACTATTAATTCAACCTTCAGTTTCCTAAATGTTTATATGATGGTTCAAATTTTCTATTTCCCCTTCAGTCAGTTTTGGTAAATGACATTTTCTATTAACTTGCCTATTTCATCTATATTTTCCAATTTGTTATCATAATGTTTATAGTATATTCTTATCTTTTTGTCTCAGCTAATGCTAGACCTTGTTTATTGGAGTAATGTCTGTTTTTTCTCTTGATTCCTCTTACCAGAGGGTTTTTCATTGTTATCATCAGAAGAAGCAACACGATTTTCTCAAAGAACCAGCATTTGGCTTTGTTGATACTAATTGCCAGGCACTACTCTAAGTGTTTTACTAATTTAATGTTGTATGTTTAATGCTTTCTCATTGGAATTTCCTTGCCGTTCATATTTTCTGTCTCCTTGTCTCTGTTTTGCCTTCTGGATAATTTCTTCAGATCTATCTCTTAGTTTACCCATTCTCCTCTAATCTGATACTTACAAATGTATTGAGTTTCAGTGATTATAGTTTTCAATTTTAAAAGTTCTGTGTGGTTTCTTTCCAATCTGCCTGATCAATTTTTGTGGTCAGTTGTTCTTTGTTCAGTTTTTTTTTTTTCTGTTAACATTTCATACTTTATATTTTGTATTTGACAGCTCCAGTATCAGAAATTCATACGATTCTAAATCTGTATTTAGTTAATTCTGTTGATCTCAGTCAGTGAAGCTTGTTTCCTGGAGTGTTCGGTAATTTTTTTTATTGTGAGTTTATATTGGTTGAACATAATCTGTAGGGATCCTGGGAGCATATATTGGTGATGCTTTATTCCAGAGAGAATTTGTGTTTGCTTTTCTCAAGAGCCGGAGGCTGTTACCACACTGGATACATTTAAGCTCCCTTGAAACAATCAGGGCTTAAGGCAAGAGTCTCAGATTTAGCTTTCCCATCTCACAGAGAACTCAAGGCTTTATGTAGGGATTCTAGGGCTGGTACTCACACTGTCTCCTATGGTTAGATTGGCTGACTGTCCCCAATGTACTGTGAATTTAGTATTCTCCTTCCATCCCCCCACCAACCTTAGAGAGCCTTTATTTTCATACAAGCCTTGCAGCGCATAAAACTATGTTTATTGTAATTTTCCTAAGACCTAGTTATATTATAGAGGAGGAGCCTTCAGAGGAACTGATATGCCATACTTCTTGAAGAGGAATTTAGTTCATTTTTAATCTTTAGATCATATCAAGAGAAAGTCTGAATTATATGTTCTTGTGTGAATTATGTGATGTTGTGTCTTAAACACCTCTTCCACCTATTAAGAG
>PVKP010021767.1:26510-38863 GCA_004027715.1 Plecturocebus donacophilus
TTGTTTTTTTTTTTTTTTTAGTAGAGATGGGGTTTCACCATTTTGTCCAGGCCAGTCTTGAACTCCTGACCTCATGATCCACCCACCTCGGCCTCCCAAAGTGCTGGGATCATAGGCGTGAGCCACTGCACCTGGCCTAATTTTTGTATTTTTAGTAGAGACAGGGTTTCACCATTTTGGCCAGGCCGGTCTTGAACTCCTGACCTCATGATCCACCTGCCTCAGCCTCCCAAAGTGCTGGGATTACAGATATGAGCCACCAGGATTACATGCCCAGCCAAGAACATGGTTTTATCAAACTTGTATTAGCTACTGCTGTTGAATAAAGGAGCCTAGAATTTAGCAGCTTGAAACCACAAACATTTATAATTTCACAGGTTTTATGGGTCAGGAATCTGGGAGCAGCTTCACTGGATGGTTCTGGTTCAAGATCTCTCTGGAGAATGTGTTCAGGATGTCTAAAGGGGCTGCAGTTGTTCAGGGCTGGAGAATCAGCGTCCAAGCTCACTCATGTGGCTTTTGGAGGAAGTCTGTTTCTTGCTGGCTCTTGATAGGAGACCGCAGCTCTTTGCCAGATGGGCTTCTTCACAGACTCAGTGTCTTCACCATATGCCAGTTGACTTTCCCCAGAGTGAGTGACTTGAGAGACAGAGAGAACCCAAGATGGAAGTTGCCATCTTTTTATAACCTAATATCAGAACTGGCATACCATGTGCTATTTGGCCAGGGGGAGCACTCTAGCACAATGAGGGAGGGGATTCCACAGGGATGTGAATACTAGGAAGGGGGACTATTTGGGGCCACCTTAGAGGCTGACCACCACACAGCTAAGGAGTACTGGCATCCTTAGAAAAGCAAATTTGGAAATCAATGGCTGGATCTGCTAGCTTTGGCTTCCTGGACTCCTCAGGCCTTTGGGAGTTTCAGCAGTGGAGATCTTTCACTCCTGACATGTGTCCTACAGATGTGCACTCCTCCTGGTCCTTTCCGGACTGGCTTTAAGTGGTTGGGTCCTTGTCTTATCACCCATTCAGCCTTGCCCAAGCTCTTATGTCAGCCAACAGATTTCAGAAACAGTTTTGGATCTGAGGTCTCAACAGCAAAAGCTGGTTTCCTCACCCTCTTAAAGGACCCTTCAGAAAGCAACTTGTTAGAAACTGGGGCTGCGGGCCGGGCGCGGTGGCTCTCGTCTGTAATCTCAGCACTTTGAGTGGCCAAGGCGAGTGGATCACGAGGTCAGGAGATCGAGATCATCCTGGCCAACATGGTGAAAACTCGTCTCTACTAAAAACACCAAAAATTAGCTGGGCGTGGTGGCATGCACCTGTAGTCCCAGCTACTTGGGAGGCTGAGTCAGGAGAATCTCTTGAACCTGGGAGGCGGAGGCTGCAGTGAGCCAAGACCACGCCACTGCACTCCAGCCTGGGTGACAAGAACAAGATTCTGTCTAAAAGAAAAAAAAAAAAAGAAACCGGGGCTGCATCCTGTCTCACATCGCAGCTGAGGTTGTTACTGTTAGGGTTGTTGTTGTTGAGGTTTCTTATTTTAGTGCCTTAAGTTAGGCAGCTGTGGTGGAGGTGAAGCATCCTGGCCCACACTTGCTCCAACCTGGGTTTGCATTCCAGCTCTCCACTGCCGCTTTGTGAACATGGATACTTCCTTAATTTTCCTAAATTTTATTATTACATCTCCCAAAAAGGAGATAATGTCTAGCTCGCAGAATCGGGATGGCAGCTAAATTAGATACTGTGTGAAAATGCTTAGCCAGGTGCCCCAAACTTACAAACTCTCCAGTAAACGGTTGTTGACATGGAAAGGATTGTACCACATGGAGAAATAACCACAGCTATTTTATGCCGCATTTTTCAGAATGTGATTTCTTTAAATATAAGAAAACGGTCAGTTGTAGCTAAAAAGTGATCACGTGAAAAGGTTTGCTATAGCCTTAGCTGTGGTTTTATTGCCTCCTAGAGCCTAAGAATATTCTAAGGAACCATTTTTGCAAGTCAAGTAATGGAAAAAGTGATTCGGGCTATAAAAATTTCAATTTCAACATTCCAGGAACACATCTGATCCTTGAAGTGATGGGCATGTATGTCTCAGATGAGATGAGAAATCCCCTCACTCCCTTATCTTCCTTCATAATCAGGCAATGGGTGTGTGTGGGAAGCAGAAAATTTCCTTTTTAAAGTTTCCTTTCTTGTTAAAGAATAAAAGTGTGCTAATAACTTTGTTAAGCCCTATCCTGCGTAGCTGCTAGACATACCATGCTTACAGGCACATAGTACATTCTATGTCCTTGTATTTTAACCAAGGTATCTGTGGAACGAGCTCACAGGCACGTCCCAGCTCTCCATTGCTTTACCTGTTCAGAAAAGTGTTAAGTTGTTAGCCACTCGGGTCTTAGTTTAAATTGTGAGGTCTGGCTCCAGCCAATGGAGATCAGACACAGCAGTAAGGACGACCCCAAATGCATAAGGGATAAATTTGTGCGTATTCCCTTTGTTCTTTGTACTCTCATGGCAAGATGGCTAGTGAGAGTATCCTTCCTGCAGTCCGGGAAGTAAAAATAGTGTTGCTGAAAGATCTTTTGTCTCAGTGCTAATTTTCCTTTGTGGCACTGAGCATCTATTTCCAACATTTATTTCCAACAGTATGTTTTAGCAAAAACTATCACCTCACAAGTTTTCTGAGAGTCTCAGCAAGGTCTTTCTCATCTAAGATATATTCCTATTTTCCAGGCAGCCATCCCTCCCCACCCCAATATGCATTATCATTCTGTGCAGAGGGCTGCCTCCTTAAATTCCACACGTAGGGGTATTGAAAGTCACCACAATTCTGAGGCAAGTGTCACCCATCAACAGCTCCCGAATAACTAAGCAGGAGTGGGAAATGGAGCGTCACAATGTGAGACTCATTTTCTGCCCTTACCGGAGCTCGTGATTAAGCTGAGGAAACAGCCCTGATTCACCCTCTCAGTACGTGTGCCTTGCATTTGCAGGTGAAGGGTAGACCAGATACTCAGAAGGACTCTATTTTGCAGCGCCTGGAAACAGGATGAGAAACTGGTAATTAGGTGTCACTCCCAATGAGGCATTCCCCCTCACCTCCTCTCATCTTTTCTGGTGATAAAATCCACCCTCTGCTGAGGTCATTTGCTCCCTAAAGAATCAGATGGCTGGTCTCCTGTGAGACACTGGAGCATTTCCAAATTCAGTGACTCCAATCTGATGTGAGTGGCTCTCCCTAAGTGCTTCCCTTTAAACCCAGAGATGATCAACAGCGTTTCTCTGATGAGCCAATGATGTCCGGATTAGAGTTGAAGGACTGTGGAACCAAGAACTCGCACCCATGGAACTGGGCTCTGCAGCGGGGGCAGTCTTGTGGGACTGAGTCCTGGGGTCCTCAGAATTGTACCTTCTGGCCGGGCGCGGTGGCTCATACCTGTAATCCCTGTATTTTAGGAGGCCGAAGTGGGCAGATCACCTCAGGTCAGGAGTTCGAGACCAGCCTGGCCAACATGGCAAAACCCCATCTCTACTAAAAATACAAAAATCAGCCAGGTGTGGTGGCACGCACCTGAGGCAGGAGAATCACTCGAACTCAGGAGGCGGGGGGTGCAGTGAGCCAAGAGATCACGCCACTGCACTCCAGCCTAGATGACAGAGCAAGACACCATCTCAGAAAAAAAGAGTTGTACCTTCCATTACCTTCCTTTCCTCCCAAGTACTTGGTCCAGGGCTGATTAAGGGCTCTGTGTGCACACAGGAGGTGCTCAATGAATGCTTGCGGGCTGACGTGGTTCTTCACACCCATAATTCGCTCCTTTTGCTTAATCTGTTCAATTTCTTGAGTGATTTTAGGTTTGCCATGCCTCACTTGCCTTTCCCCTCTGTTTCTCAGTCCCCTCCAAGGCCTGCTCTGCCTTCTTCATCAACGGTCCCACCCAGAAACTGCTGGGACATGTGTTCACGTCTGAACCGATCACCTGGAGATAGGATGCGGCCTGTTAAAGAAAATCATTCGTGACAATTGTAGGCGGTAAGGCAGACTTTATTCCAGACTACCAAGACAGGTATAGGGGTTGCTGTGATGGGATTTTCCAGTAGTGGAGAAAGATTGGCTTAATTCCCAGTACAGGGAAAAGTGAGCGTTCATAGCCAGACCCGGGAGAGCCATCAGAAAGACAGGAAAACTGTTGGAAAGAGAAGACAGAAAATGCAGTGAGAAGACAATCAAAACAGGTCCTGGGGTTGGAACCCACAACCCTCAACTGCAGAGGAACAGTGAGTGCACCATTCTCTGACCGGCTGGGTGGTAAGTTACTGTGGGCTTATTTCCTCTGTTGACCTAGCCCAGCCGCTTGTTAGACAGAAGATTCCCTAGGGAGGTACCTCAGGCATCATCTAGCCCAACAGCCTTATTTTAGAAACGAGACAGAAGACAAGAGCGTTTAGTGATGTGCTCAAAATGACAGGTGAGTTAGAGGCTGCACTGGCCCCAGAATACCGACCCGCTGACTCATAATTCCGGGCTTTGTCATCTGCCCAGAGCTGTACAGATAGTGACAACCATGGGAGTGCTGGGTCCAACTCCTGCCCCTCCTGAGAGCCAACCATTGGATGTGCAGGAATTTTGCAAGTTGGTTGATAAACACAGCTATTATTAAAAATTAAATTACATAAACTTAAAACTAGGTGAATTATATTAAAAAGGAAAGTAATCATGGATATTCACAGCACACTATTTATAATCGCTAAAAGGTTGAAGCCACCCAGATGGCCATCAACAGATGGATAAACAAAATGTGGTCTGTCCATAAAATGGAATATTATTCAGCTATAAAAGGAAATGAAGTGCTGGGGTCAGGCACTGTGGCTCATGACTATAATCCCAGCACTTTGGGAGGCCGCAGCAGGAGGATCGCTTGAATTTAAGACCAGCGTCAGGTTGAAGACCAGCCTGGACAACATAGCAAGACCCTGTCTCTACAGAAAATTAAAGAAAAAAAAATAAGTTGGGCTTGGTAGTATATACCTGTAGTCTCAGCTATCCACACTGAGGAGGGAGGGTTGCTTGAAGCCAGGAGTTGTGGAGGCTGCAGTTAGCCACTGTCGTATCACTGCACTCCAGCCTGGGCAACAGAGCAAGATCCCATTTCTAAAACAAAAGAAATGAAGCACTGATACATACTACAATATAGATGAACTTAGGAAACATTCTGCACAGTGAAAAAAGACAGACACAAAAGGCCACATATTGTATCATTCCATTTATACAAAATATCTAGAATAAGCAAATTGATAGAGTCAGAGATCGGACTAGTGGTTGCCAGAGTAAAGGGGATTGGGAATGACTGCTGACTGAGTAGGTAGTTTCTGTTTTGGATGATGAAAAAGTTCTGGAACTGAATAGTGGTGGTGGTTACACAACACCATGAATCTACTTAATGATACTGCATTGCACACAATAAAATGATTAGAAAGGGGCCAGGTGTGGTGGCTCACTCCTGTAATTCCAGCACTTTGGGAGTCTGAGGCAGGTGGATCACGAGGTCAGGAGTTCGAGACCAGCCTTGCCAACATAGTGAAATCCTGTCTCTACTAAAAATACAAAAATTAGCCAGATGTGGTGGTGGGCACCTGTAATCCCAGCTACTTGGGAGGCCGAGGCAGGAGAATCACTTGAACCCAGAAGGTGGAGGTTGCAGTGAGCCGAGATCACACCAATGCACTCTAGCGTGGGTGACAAAAAGACTCCATCTCAAAAAAAAAAAAATGATTAGAATGGAAAAAAATAGAAAAAGTAATATATACTCAAAACCCATCTTTTCCTAATCATTTTACTACTTTTACTGTTGTACTCTTGTGGTTATTGATATCTGTATATCTGTATGGTAGAAATTCTAGATAGAATAGTATAGAATGTAAGAATAGAATAGAAATCCACATCTATTCCCAACTCCGTGTTCAGTGACAGTATCTTGGCAGCTCGAAATCAGCCATTGTGGGAGTATTTACACCACAGCAATTGGAAAGCACTACATATCAGGACTTAATGCATTGTTTTTTAAAAAAATCCTGTGCAGTTAAGAAAGGGATGGAGAAAATATGGCCAGGTGCAGTGGCTCATGCCTGTAATCCCAACACTCTGGGAGGCTAAGGTGGGCAAATCACTTGAGGTAAGGAGTTCGAGACTGGCCAATGTGGTGAAACCCCGTCTCTACTAAAAATACAAAAATTAGCTAGGTGTGGCGACACATGCCTATAATCCCAGCCACTCAGGAGGCTGAGGCATGAAATCACTTTAGCCTGGGAGGCAGAGGTTGCAGTGAGTCGAGATCATACCACTGCACTCCATCCTGGGCAACAGAGTGAGACTCTGTCTCAAAAAAAAAAAAAAAAAAAAAAAAGAAATGGATGGAAAAAATATTAATAATAAAGGTTAAACTGAAAAGTGTGTGTGTCTGTAGTTGTTACATTGTAATTAGCAAAAAACTTGAGGAAATTTTTAATTTCAGGATGAAAGAAAAAGATTTTTAAAAAATTGAGAAAATATTCTAGTATTTGCAAACTGTTATCTAATTTAGCAAAGAAATGGTATTATTAATGAGGTTCTAATATATATCTTTGTTGTTTTATTTCACTCACTAATGCACATGAAGAGACTAATCAACAACTAATCAACGTTCACGCGGGAACCGTCCTTAATAGTCAGTGATGTAAGCATCTTCCTTGCTGAATGAGGTAGCAATCAATCAGTGATTTGTAGTGCAATTTCGACAAGACCTGGTTTAATAGCAACCATAGGCTGACTACAGATCAAGAGTTCAACAAAAAATTAGTGAGAATATTCTATGAGAATCAGTTGGCTACATGGGATTTATTCTTTATGGAATAAAGATTATATAATTTATTATTACTTGTAAATTATTGTATACATCCTCTGTCAGCAAAACTGATACTTATTTATGTATATATACATATACTTTTTTTTTTTCAGGAGAACCAGGAAACATTTACCAGTGCATCTGGTTACAACACATTTCCAGGCATGACAGGGTCCAACTTAAAAAATGGGTAACATCTATCAAAGTTTTCCCCAAATGCAACAACCCCATTCGAACTGTCATAAATTGGCCGGGCAAGGTGGCTCACACCTGTAATTCCAGCACTTTGAGAGGCCGAGGCGGGTGGATCACCTGAGGTCAAGAGTTCAAGACCATCCTGGCCAACACGGCGAAACCCAGCCTCTACTAAAAATACAAAAATTAGCTGGATGTGGTGGTAGGTGCCTGTAATCCCAGCTACTCAGGAGGCTGAGGCAGGAGAATCACTTGAACCTGGGAGGCGGAGGTTGCAGTGAGTCAAGATCACATCATTGCATTCCAACCTGGGCAACAGGAGCAAGACTCTGTCTCAAAAAAAAAAAAAAAAAAAAACTATCATAAATTATTTTCAAGACCCAGAAACAAAATGTTGGCAGCATCGAGAGCAAGAGGGACTGGGATTAGAGTGGAAAAAGTAGGTACCATTTATCTCCATCTGCCAGTGGAAACAAGTTCATTCTCTCCACCCACAGGAGCAGTCTTCAGTGTATTCTTCTTTTTTTTTTTCCTTCCCCTAGACAGAATCTTGCTCTGTCGCTCAGGCTGGAGTGCCGTGTTATAGTCTCGGATCACTGCAACCTCTGCCCCCAGGGTTTAAGCAATTCGCCTGCCTCAGCCTCCAGAGAACCTGGGATTACAGGTGAGCACCACGACGCCTGGCTAATTTTTGTAGTTTTAGTAGAGACGGGGTTTCACCATGTTGTTCAGGCTGGTCTTGAACTCCTGACCTTGTGATCTGCCTGCCTCGGCCTCCCGAAGTGCTGGGATTACAGGTGTGAGCCACCATGCCCGGCCAGTGTAGTCTTCGAATCTCCTTGCCTCTTAGAGAGATCAGTCAGGGAACTAAGTTGTTTAATGTTTAAATGAACAAACAAAACAACCCTTGCATCTTGGTTAGCATGTGTTGCAGCAAATTTGGAGCAAAGCAGATTAGCACCCAAATAATCTATAGTTTTCTTGAATACTTTTCAAGAGAAGCACATCATCTTCTGGGTAAGTAATTTGGAAGGATTTCTACAAAAGCATCAGTACAACATGCCTCCACAGAGCTCATCTGATTTTTCAAGCCATCCCAGGGAGAGAACTTCTCAGTAGAAATCAGGTGTGTCAGGCTGTGTGTAGTGACTCACACCTGTATTCCTAGCACGTTGGGAAGCTGACATGGGAGACTTGCTTGAGGTCAGGGGTTCGAGACCAGCCTGGTGAACATAGCAAGACCCCCATCTCTAAAAAAAAGAAAAAAGTTAAAAAAAAAAAGCAATCAGGTGTGTCAAACTCTTCTGCTCTCATATATTTGAGCAAAGGATGAATGTTTCGTAGGCTTCAGAGGCAAAGGGGAAAACAGGCCTTACATTTGCAAAGCATTGTAGATTTCCCAAGAGCTCCACAGATTATTCAATCTAAGCCTTGCAGCAAAGTTGAGAAAAGGGTGCTGTTGGAATATTTTACATGGGATGAGGACACCAGGGCTTAGAGAGAGAGGCTGTTTTCATCTCTCTTCATATAACTTCAGGGGGTGTCAGATTTGAATTCCAGCCAGAAGACAAGCAAGGCCCAATTGATTAAAGGAGGAGGGAGTTGTACTTACAACTTTCTAATCATCACGATGCCCAGTGATGAAGAGGATCGCTTCAGGGAGGAACGGTTGTAGCTATTAGGAACATCTGCATAGCTAGAAAAGAAACTAAGAAAGCGTAGGCCACAAGCATCAGGCTTCCTGGTAACTGATAGACAGGTAGAGGGAGGGTCTCATGAGCAGGGAGGGCCTGGGGAGACCTGATTAATACCATCCCTTGTCCCTACCAGGGCTCAGACCAATGGAGAAATAACAGAACTGTTAGTGGATGGAGGACTGAAACATTCTCTTTGTTACCAAGAAAGCTGACCATGGGAAAGACGTCATTTAAGTCTGAAAGCGAGTGCACATTCTGCAATGGAAACAGACAGATGTGCCTGCCCAGGTGTAGGCAGAGCAGGGCCAGCGTGGGCCTCCCCAGTCCTAAGGTGGAGCTGCCTCCGTAAACCCCCAGGTGGGAGAACAAGCCCCAGAAGGAAGAGAGAGGAGGGGCCGGGCTAGGCATGTTCAGTTTCTCCAAGTTGCCCTTCTTCCCCCTGGAGGAATGGGTGCCACGGCCAAGAGCAGCTCCCTCACTAGCAGAAAACACCACCCCCAACAGGAACATCAGCTCTTTGGGGGTTCTGGCTGGCATGACCTTGGTGGGGGCAGGGGAGTGTGCTGCACAGCCTGTTTCTTTATTTTTATTTTTTAGATGGAGTCTCGCTGTGTTGCCCAGGCTGGGGTGCAGTGGCACGATCTTGGCTCACTGCAACCTCCGCCTCCTGGATTCAAGCGATTCTTCTGCCTCAGCCTCCTGAGAAGCTGGGATTACAGGCATGCGCGGCACCACGCCTGGCTAATTTTTGTACTTTTAGTAGAGACAGGGTTTTACCGAGTCAGGCGGGTCTCGAACTCCTGACTTCCTGATCCACCCACCTCGGCCTCCCAAAGTGTTGAGATTCCAGATGAGAGCCACCGTCACACAGCCCATTTCTAAACCAGCACCGTATCTGTGTCTAACTCAGCACATGAGCAACCTCATCAACAGGAGCTGGGAAGGAACAAACCCCCTTCCGGGCCTGCAGCCCCAGGGCTGGGCAGCGATCGCGGCTTTGCCCTCTCCTTCACCTCCTTCGGAGACTTCTACCTTCCTAGTTTGGTTTCTGGACTTTTGAGATACCAAACTGGGACAATGAGTAAAGCAAATGAGAAAACAGGACAGGATAGGACAGAAAAGGTGAGTGGGTTTAGACTTCAGAGACTGTGGAGAGTGAGAGCGCGGAGAGCTTGGAAGAGCTGTGCAGATCTAAGCAAACTGGAGAGAACAGAGCGAGAGAGAGGGGAGAGATTTTTGAAGAGTGGCTGAGGCTTGTTCCTCGGATCCTCCTTAACGTTCTTCAAGAAGTGCCAGCAAAGATTGCATTTTTATTTTAACTACTTTAGGTTACGAGACGGCGATGGCATTTCTTTGAATCTGACACCGCAGAGATTCTTCGCATGTAGCCCTGGCTTATCATTGGGTTACCCAAAATATTCAAACAACAGGCCGGGCACGGTGGCTCACGCCTGTAATCCCAGCGCTTTGGGAGGCCGAGGTGGGTGGATCACAAGGTCAGGAGTTGGAGACCAGCCTGGCCCACATAGTGAAACCCCGTCTCTACTCAAAATACAAAAATTAGCCCGGCACAGTGGCTTGCACATGTAATCCCAGCTGCTCAGGAGGCTGAGGCAGGAGAATCACCTGAACCCGGGAGGCGGCGGTTACAGTGAGTCGAGATTATGGCACTGCACTCCAGCCTGGGCGACACAGCGAGACTCCATCTCAAAACACAACAACAAAAACAGGTCTGGTCTTTTCTGAGCACCTGTCATGGGCCAGGTGCTGGGATAGGGTCTGATGAGAAGAGCGAGTCACAGTCTCTGCAGTCTCTGCCCTGACGGGGCTCAAGATTTTGTGCAGGAGACAGACACATAAACAAATCTGTGTACCTCAGTGAGGCTAGAGGCACATGAGAGGTCAGTACCAAGCACTACAGGAACACAGATAGGTGACAAAGGAGAAGATGTTATTTAAATCTGAAAGCAAGCGTGTATTCTGCGATGGAAATACACAGATGTACTTGCCCCGGTATAGGCAGAGTGGGGCCAGCGTGGGTCTCCCGAGTCCTCCGCCTCTGCAGAACCCCAGGTGGGAGAACAAACCTCAAAAGGAAAAGAGAGAAAAGAGGCTGGGTTAGGCACATTCAGTTTTTCTCTTCTCTCTCTCTTGGGTTCTCTTGACTCCAATTTGCTTAATTCTGCACAGCTGTTCCAAGGCTCCAACTCTCATTCTGTCTCTCTCCACACTCTCTGAGGTCTCATCCCACTCACCTTTTCTGTCTTTTCCTGTTCTGTTCTGTTCTATCCCAGGTGGGCAAGAGGGGATCTTAGGAATAAGTAGACCCAGAGCGGGGTGGAGGAATCTGTGTTACAATCACAGCATGGTGAAGGTGCAGAGGGAAGAAGGACCAGTGCATCGGGGAGCAGGAGAGAGGGTGGCCGGAGATGAAGGTGGAAAGACTCCGGCCTCATGAGGTCACATCTGGACACTGAAATCTTTGATCAGTGTTTGAACTCACTTTAAAGGTGAAGGTGAGTCATGAGAAGTTTTTTTTTTTGAGGTGGAGTCTTGCTCTGTGGCCCAGGCTGGAGTGCAGTGTCGCGATCTCAGCTCACTGCTACCTCTGCCTCCCAAGTTCAACCAATTCTCCTGTCTCAGCTTCCCAAGCAGCTGGGACTACACGTGCACACCACCACACCCAGCTGATTTTTGTATTTTTAGTAGAGACGGGGTTCACCGTGTTGGCCAGGCTGGTCTCAAACTCCTGACCTCAAGTAATTCACCTGCCTTGGCCTCCCAAAGTTCTAGGATTACAGGAGTGAGTCACTGTGCCCAGCCTGTATTAGTTCTTTTTTTTTTTTTTTTTTTTTGAGATGGAGTCTTGCTCTGTCTCCCAGGTTGGAGTGCAGTGGCAAGATCTTGGCTCACTGCAACCTCTGCCTCCTGAATTCAAGCAATTCTCCTGCCTCAGCCTCCTGAGTAGCTGGGATTACAGGTGCATGCCACCCCATGCCCAGCTAATTTTTGTATTTTTTAGTAAAGACAGGCTTTCCTGACATTGTGATCCGCCCGCCTCGGCCTCCCAAAGTTCTGGGATTACAGGCGTGAGCTATTTCTTTTAATCCTCACTCAACCCTCTGAGGAAGGTTCCCATTTTACAGATGAGGAGAATGAGGCACAGGACACTTAAATAGCTCAAGCCAAGATCCTATGGTTAGTAAGTGAGAAAGCCGGGATTCAAATACTGGCTATGTCACCTTCAGGCTCAGTCCCTGCCTGGTCCTTCTAACCTGGACCCTAGCATGACAGGTGGTGGTACCGTTAGCATGAGAGGCAGGACATGGGCCATTTTACCCCCAAATGGAGCACAAACTCTTGGTATCCCTGAATCATCCTGCAGGATACCTGTCTGTACTCCCAGAGCAGTGCTTAGCTGGGTAGGATTTGCACAGCAGGTATTAGGTAATGGGTAGGGTTTGCACAGCAGGTATTA
Organism: Plecturocebus donacophilus; assembly: GCA_004027715.1. Taxonomy (NCBI): domain Eukaryota; kingdom Metazoa; phylum Chordata; class Mammalia; order Primates; family Pitheciidae; genus Plecturocebus; species Plecturocebus donacophilus. Next base: position 38,770 of record PVKP010021767.1, read on the forward strand.
GGTAATGGGTAGGGTTTGCACAGCAGGTATGAGGTAATGGGTAGGGTTTGCACAGCAGGTATGAGGTAATGGGTAGGGTTTGCACAGCAGGTAT
>PVKP010021768.1:0-38664 GCA_004027715.1 Plecturocebus donacophilus
ATATATATATATATATATATATATATATAATCTGGTGAAAATAAATACCATTTGTCTTGAAAGTACTGTTTTGGACTTTTACATTTTCAATGTTAACAGTCATTTCACCTGTATTTACAGCCCTCATCTGTAGAATGGAAATCAAACCATAAATCCATGCTTTTTCAATATGTTTCATGAGTATTTTACAGTTTTCACTGTATTTTATGTCATTTGTAGTTATTGTAAATTGGATTATTTTCTTGATTTTCAGATTGTTAGCTTTTGGTTTACAGAAATGCTATTGATTTTTGTGTATTTAATCTGCATTCTGAAAATTTACTAATTTTCAAAATCATTTCTAATAGTTATTTTGGTTGAGTCTTTAGGGTTTTCTAAATATATGATCATATATTCTGTAAACAAGAATAATTTTACTTCTTCCTTTCCATTTTTTTCTGTCTCATTGCTCACAAAAAACCAAACAAACAAACAAATCAAAAGAAATTCCACATTCACAGTTTAGAAGAATAATTACTGTTTAAATGTTCATAATACTCAAAGCAATCTACAGATTAAAAGTGATTCCTAACAAAATACCAGTGAGGTTCTTCACATAAATAAAAAAAAATCCTTCAATTTATATGGAATCATAAACAATCCATAATAGCCAAATAAATCCTCCACAAAAAGAATAAAACTGGAGGCGGCATATTACCTGACTTCAAATTATGCTACAGAACTTTAGTAACCAAGCCAGCAAGGCTCTTGCAGAAAAAACAGACACATAGACCAGTGCATCAGAATAGAGAACCAAGAAATAAATCCACATGTTTACAGTCAACCGGCCTTCAAGAACATACGCTAGAGAGAAAACAGTCTCTGTAATAAGCGGTGCTGAGATAGCGATGTACAAAAGATGAAACTAGATATATATCTCTCACCATATATACAAATCAAATTAAAATGATTTAGAGACTTAAATCTGAAAACTATGGAATTACCAGAAGGAAACATTAGAGAAACACTTCAGAAAATTGGTCTGGGCAAGGATTTCCTGAGTTAAACTTCCAGAGTACAGGCAACAAAAGCATAAATGGACAAATAGAATCACATCAAATAAAAAAGCTTCTGTGCAGCAAAGGACACAACTAACAAAGTGACGAGAGAATCCATAGAATGTGAGAAAATATTTGCAACCCATTTGGCAAAGTGTTAATAACCATAATATATAAGAGCAAACAACTCAATAGGAAAAATCAAACATTCCAATTAAAAAGTAGGCAATCTGAATAAATATTTCTGAAAAGAAGACATACAAATGGCCAACAGGTACATGAAAAAATGCTCAGCACCATTAAGCATTAAATAAGTGCAAATTAAAACTGGTGAGATATTATTTCACTCCAATTAAAATGAATTTTATTAAAAAAAGAACAGGTAACAACGAATACTGGTACAGATTTTGAGAAAAGAATAGCCTTGCACACTGTTGGTAGAAATGTCAATTGGTAAAGCCACTATGGAGAACAAGTATGGAGGTGAATCAAAAAACTAAAAATAGAACTACTATATCATCCAGCAATCCTGCTGTTGTGTATGTGCCCCAAAGAAAGGAAAATCAGTATACTGAAGAGATATCTGCACTCCTATGTAGCACTGTTTAAAATATGCAAGATGTGAAGGCATATGGGATAAAGAAAATGTGGTACAAATACAAAATGAAATAATATTCAGCCATAAAAAAGAGTTAAATCCTGTCATTTGAAAGAGCACTAACGAAACTGGAGGACACTGTGTTAAGCAAAATAAGCCAGGCACAAAATGGCATATATTGAATTATTTCATCACAACCAAAGAATTTTATTATATATTTTGTGCTTTACAGTGTTACATTAACTTAATTATTATAACTTTCTGCAAAAAAAAAGCGAATACAAAAAAAAAAGCACATGATATTGTAGTCATAAAATACTAATATTATACAAATATTTATGTTAGTTCTTATGGTACTGTTTCTTACTCTCTACGTTTATCTTAATAAATGCTAGTAAGAATATTTGGTATGTATTATATCAAATATATTGCCAAAATTTAATGTCGTTTATGTCAAAGAATAAAAGGCATAAGATGGCAATTGTTGAGACATGTTTCCTAGTAAAAAATAAAGAGGAGTATTTTTTCCAATTAAATAAAGGTTTACCTAAGAATATTTTCACTGGATATCATTGCAAATCTAGTGTGTATCGCTCACTGAACATAGCATGCCAAAATTAATTTTGTATTCTTCATGCTATACAAGTGTTTGTTCTACTATAAGTAGGGATCAATAGCTTTATGAGAATGTTTTTCTTATAATAGTAGGTTTTAGTCTTTGTAAAGATAAATGAGTCTGCTAGGTATTAGTTTAAATGCTTATAATAGAAAATAAATCAGTTTTACTTAACAAGTACATAACTAGACCACCATTTTAATATGTTTATATTTAATTCTTTTCTTTTAGTAATGCTGTGTATAATTACCAAGAAAATGTATGGTTATAAAGTATTTATTTTATATATATCTTCATTATCAGAATGTACATGCTTGGGGCTATTTCCCTGTTTAATAATATGTAATGTCTTAAAACACTAAAATTATCCAGAATAGTATAAATATTTCACATTGCAAATGTTGCTATTTTATGAGAACTTTTATAGCCTCTAATTCTGCTGCTCTTTTATTTTAATGGCTTTTCTGTTATGGTAAATTTGTGATGTGTGTTCAGAAAAACAAAAGTAAACATATACATATTAATTCTGTAAAATTAGTTTAGGATTCCTTAAAAGTATTCACAATCTTACTGATTATAGAAAAATGAGTTTACAGTTTATGCCTAATGATAAAGAAAGCTTCTTCTTAATACAGGAACAAATCAATTAATTAGGTCTTAGGTTGACAGTTTGAAGTAAATAGAATTTTCTCAATAAAGCATTATATAATGCTCAACTAAACCATAAAAATAAGGAGACAAGCAGAAATTAGCACTGAGAAGCAAAAAGGGAGGAATTAGCACTGGCAAGGAAAGATTACCCCCTCATACACTACGAATTATGTGACATCAGATCAACAGTCTATTTAAATTATTTTAGCTATTAATTTTAAATAATTTTCCAGATGAAATATTTTTGTCATCTAGTTGTTCCCATTGGATATGTGGGAATAGAGAAATAGAGAAAGAGAAAGGCTTTCTTCAAATCTTCAGTGATTATAGCATTGTACAGATTAAGCTTATTCATGAGTTTATCCTGCAAATTTGTTTTGCCATTCATTTTCCAATCACTAAAGGGCTTATCTTTACTCCCTGAAGAAATAATATTTAATAAATATTCTTAGAAGGTTCTAAATATTATTAAACACGTATATTGGAAACGAATGATTAGAATGAATGTGTTTGTAAGAATAGACATACGTACATACATATATATATTGATATCAAAAGTTATTCCTTCATAGGAAAGTGTCATCAGGTATATTTGGTAGCAGTGATAAATGGTACAACCACTTATTATTAAAAATTATTAAAATATTTTTAATATTTTATTTGAAATTATTAAAATATTTCCAGAGTTTTTATGAAATGAAAATACACATAACCTATGACTCACAATTATGCTTCCAGGTATTTTACCCAAAAGGAATACAAATATATTTATGTAAAAGACTTGTATATATTTCTATGACAACTTTTTTTGCTAACCAAAAACTGAAATAACTCAGTTGTCCCGGAAGGGATGAATATATAAAGAAATAATGTAATATTTATAAAATTTAATATAACTTAGAAATAGTAAGAAATGAAATAGTAATACATACAATATCATGAATCTTAAAATAATCTTGTTCAGATGAGAACAAATCAAGCACAAAGAAATACATACTGTGTGATTCAATTAACATAAATTTCTAGGACAGATAAAACTAAGCTATGCTAATAGAAATCAGGGTAGTGATTTAACTATAATGAGAGTTTACTGAAAAGCAGCAGGACAGAACTTATTGGGATGAGAGAAATGTTGTATATCTTAATTGAAATGAAGTTTACATTGATAGACACATTAGTTAAAAATCATCACCCACCCTTCCTTCCTTCCTTCCTTCCTTCCTTCCTTCCTTCCTTCCTTCCTTCCTTCCCTCCTTCCTTCTTTTCTTTCTTCTTTCCTTATTTTGTAATTATTCAAAAAGCCATTAAGCTAAAATAAGTGAGGCATCAGTCCAGTAATTTCAGAAATTAGTTATATACAGGGGGATTAAATAAATATATTGAGAAAAACTGGAACCAAATTTCACACTTGGAGAAAAATATTCAAATATAAAAAAGCGATATTATGCAAGAAAATAAATCCTCCAGTATTAGATTAAACTTGAAAGTACAAATGTGAACTCAGATTAAAAACCATAATTACAGATGTAAAAGTCTGTGTATATGTGTTTGTATGAGCATACCCATGTATGTGCATTCGCATGCATAATACTTATAACTTTATCCACTGACAGGGCCTGGGACTAGCAAATCCCCAGTAGAAATAAGAACACCTAGAACTCAGATCTCGGTCTATAAATATTCTCTTCTAAGTGGAACCACTATTCCTTGAAATAGTTCATCTTAGGACTGGAGCAGGGAAAGAACTAAGCAAGAGTGGAATACTTTACCATTTAAGAATGCAAAGAAATGCTCAAATAATTAAGGGTATATTACCGGCACGTCGAAGCCAGTTTGAAGAGGATATACTGATTACTGGATGAATAATTAAAGTGTCAAAATAAATAATGACTATGAGTACAGTATGTGTACAAGCACACCCCTAACACACGTAGACACATTGAATAGAATAAACTAAGAATCCACAAGGACACCCCGGTGTAAATGAATAAAAGAATGGGAGATAAAAAAGTTGCATTAGAGTAGTATGCCTGAAAATAAAGAGAAAAAAATATTAAATAATAAAATCACCCTTGATAAGAATCTTGATAATAATTAAATTCAGGTAAGTAATGTCAATTGATGCTAAAAGATAACTAGAACCGGACTAACAAATAGGATGTCTACCGAGTCTCCATATGTCTCCTGCATACTGCTTACTTATTTACAAAGGAAAAGAAGTAATTTTACAGAAAAGAACCCTTGCTGATGTCACTTAAAATGATTAAATCCAACATAAGAAATAACAGGAAAAACTGACATCACAGGCAACTACTGGAATTCAATGACACAAATACAGCAGTTTTCCTGTGATAGTTATGTCACAAGGGCATAATCTAAATCTAATCTAAGCATGAGGAAATATAGGACATATCAAATAAATACATATGTAAAAATAATTTAATATATACTTTTCTGTTATCTTAAAAAATATATAGGACTTTAAGGTCAAGAGAGACTGAATAATTTTTCTGGATTAAATGACATCTAAGTGCAACAGGTGATCTTGGGTTAGATATTTTTGAAATAAAATACATTATTGGTACAGTTTTCAAAACTTGAATGGATTATCTGTATGAAGGATACATGAAATTTTTTAAATCTTTTTAATTTTTTACTGTAAGTTTGAAATGAATTCAAGATAAGTAGGTAAAGAAACAGAAAACAAGACCATATTAGACTGTACTTTTTGTTTACAAAAAGTACATGTTTTAGTGTATGCTTTATTGCAAATTATACCTCATTATTTATATAAAAAGAAAACACAGAGTATCAGAGATCATGAAATTAAAAATCAAAGTGAACAAACAACTCATTGAAATAAATATCAAATGGCCAATAAAAGGTGAAAAGATATTCAGCTTTACTTGTGCTTAAAACAGTGTCTGTTAACATTTATGTGATATACAAATATCTCCAAATTTGATAATATATCAAAATGTTTTTGTAAACATCAAAATATGTATATTGCACCATCTTACAATATACAAACCATGTATTTTGCACCACACCATATATATATATATTGAAATATATATATAAATGTATGTATATAATAAACATGTATGTGAACTCATAGATTAATTAATAGAGGATATTTATAGACCAATGTCTGAGTTCTAGGTATTCTTATTTCTACTGGGAATTTGCTAGTCCCAGGCCCTGTCAGTGAATAAAGTTAAAAAATACATGCATGCATATGCACATACATGAATATGTCCATGCAAACATACATACACAGACTTTTATATCTGAAATTGTTTTTTAAACTATGAGTTCACAAAACATGTATATCACACCATACTATATATATCTATGTAGCAATATACAAAACATGTATATTTCACCATATCATATATATATAATATATATGCACCGTACCATAGAGAGCACCATATTACAATATACGTAACATGCATATTGCATCATACCATATGTATATGTATATATCAGAGAGAAAAAGAAAAAATAAATTCCTGGCTTTATTCAGACATTGCTAGTTTTTCCATCAATTAATGTATATATCAATTAATTTAATACAAATACAAATATATGTATTTATATTGATAGGTTTGATTTTTTTCATTTGTTGGTATTTTTTGTACTTTACTTGAGTTCATTCATTCTTTTCCAAACTACTACTTGTTGCTATTGAAAGTAATAATTACTAATTTAGAAAACATATCAAATAATTTGTAATCATTATATTTTTTCTTAGGGCCTAAGCTATTGCATTCTGGTTTACAAATCCAATGCTCAAGTTTAAGTGTGGATATTTCTCATATATACACAACCATTTTAATTCTCACTAGATTCCAAGCCTCGCACAATTTTCAATTACTTACTGATGTGTTGGATGGCTGGGGGAATTCACATGGTTTACATGCAGCAACCCAGGACCCCGAAGCAAAGTTGTACAACATCGATCATCCTTTTCTGCTAGATAGGTACCAAGAAAACGTACAGCTGCTGAATTGTTAAAATTTAAAAACAGACAAGAACACCCTTAGGAGGCAAAAGAGGAGGCACACTCGTAAGAAGGCTGAGTAGCCTGTAGAAGTCAATTCAGTTCCCAGAGGTTTTCAGCTTTCTCTGATGATATTGCACCATACCTGTTGCCCATCACTGACAACTCACCTGAATCCGTTCTAAGTCCTTTGCTTTACTCACATTCTTCTTCTTTCTCACCTTCTCCCCAAAAAAACCTATTTTGTCGTCTGTGATTTTTTTCTGCTGTATGTATGCTTAGAATGTCGGTCCTGTTGTTTAAGTGCACACAGGTTGAATTTATTATCATAAGAGTAAGGCATATATCTTACTCTATTGCTTCTATTTTGTTTCCTCAGAGCTAGGGTTTTAAGATAAATCTATGTTATTATGTATAAAACTAGGAAGTTTTTTTTTTCTGATACATACTATTTCATGACATGCCTTGACCACATTTCAATTATTCATTCTCCTAAAGGTAGAAAATAGGTTGTGTAAGTCCTTGTACATACTTTCGATGGACTTACATGAGAATATCTTGAGGATATTTACTGAAAATTTAATTCCTGGATTAATAGTTGTGTAGACCTATTTAACCAAGTAAATCCAACTGCTGTTAAGAATAGCTGCATCAGCAGGCCACCAGCGACTCTGTGTCTCCATAACTCACAATACTCCCATTGACCTACTGATAGGGTTCATGAGATATCTAATTATTTTCACTCTCCTTTATCTGATTCGTAAAGAATTCCAAAATATCTTCATATATTTCTTATTTTATGTGTTTTCTCTTCTGTACATTACCTAGTTGTCTCCTTGGCTTATTTTCCTATTTGGAGTGCTATCAGTTGGTTTATAGTCATCAGTATATTTTAGTAAAATCTCTATGTGCTGAATGTTACTCCTCGTCAGTTTTATGCACTTTCTCTTTTTATCGTTTTTTCATGATATCTGGATTCAATGCCATCACTCCCTCATCTTTTTGTTTGCTTTGTTTCATGGCTACTGCTTTCAAACTCGTTTAAGACATGCTTCATTGTTTCTTAGTAAAAATGATAGTTTTTAACATTTTTTTGTTCATTGACATTATGGTTTTATTTTTCATTAAGGTTTTAAACCATCTGGAGTCCACCTTTCAATGTGGAGTTAGGTAGAGATCCAAGTTTATTTTTCTCCATTTAATGAGCCAATTTTCTCAACATTATCTAATAAACAATCTGCTCTTTCTGCATGCATTTAAATTTTAATATCTCCATGATCATGACTCTGAGAAACATTTGGAGTTGGCAGTCAGTTGGTAAACTTTGTGATCTTGGGAAAGGAGTGAAAAGAAAATGTGAATGATTGATCAAGCCACACTAGTTTCTCTGAGCTTTCTCAAGGTGGTTGCATTTTTTGCGGTTGTTAGTTATTAGACTGTGCATTTCCCATTTGCTAACATAGTTTTTCCACACTTACTTGTCTCAGCAGATTGAGCTTCCTGTTGATTTGGTATGAACTAGAAATTTCTCAATGACATCTTCATATGCCTGACGTTCCTTAACGTCTCCCAAACCATTCTCTCATGCTCTCTTTTGCTCTACATCCAAAGAATTTCTCTTCTAAACTTATGGGAAACAATCTCTTGTCAACCTTATTCTTTTCTAGGGTTAGGATTTTGGAAACAATTATGTACTAGAATCATTTTTTGAGATTAAAAAATCACAGAATTCTCTACCTTATTACATGGGAAACAACAAAATAGAAAGCATGGAAAAGTAACATTTGAAAAGCCACTTTCTAAACATAAGATAACGGGAATTTTTAAAAGTCCATGCATCACACACACACACAAAAAAAGCCACATTTGATAATCTCCAATTCATGTATTTATGTAACGCTTTGTAATTCAGAAAATGCTGTTAAATACAGTGACTCATAGAAAGGTTGGCTAGTAGAGTCTAGCCACCTCACTAGTGTGGATATGTATGTCGTCCCATCTATCTCATAATGTAGGGACAGTTGTTTTCCTTCTCCAGCTTTTCAAATGCAGCAAGCTTTCTTTATTATCAGCAATTTTCAACTCATCACATATGCAGGTACTGCTTAAAAATATTTTCATGTTAACTAACAAAAGTGCTTGGCTCTCCTTTATCAGACATGATTTTACTTAGCTACCAGTTATTATGCCCTGAGGAAGAAAAACTAATTTTGTTATTAGCTTAGATACAACATAACTGGAAAGTTAAACTCACTAGAGAAAATCATCTCATATAAATTCCTTTAAAATTAACTGCACTTTTAGATTATTCATGCCTCTGTTTCTCTTCAATAGCATGGTTAAGTGAACGTTGATGAAATTGCTAAATTGGGTTCTTCAGAGAAGGAAACTGAAAACTTTACAGGAAGTTAACACTTTTCTTGATTGAAGATCAAATCATTTATTTTAAGGAATAGTCTTTTCACAGTATCACCCCAGAGCATTTAAACTGGGGGTTTCAGTATCACAGTTTGAAGTTTCTCATCTTGCCAACTCCCTCATCGGAGCTAGGGTCAAATATATTGCAGTTATGAAACAATATAGTCTAAACTAAAACCTAAGAACAAAAAAAGTAGAAAGTCAACTGAATGCAATTTTATTTTTTTCCTACTTTCAGACTTTTAAAGAGAGTGATGTCTCCTGAAATCTTCGTATTTTGTTACATAATTGTCATTTTTTAAATGTCATCTAATTCCCTGTTAATACAACACAGTTATTTGAACATTGTGATGTAATTACATAAACAATTTTTTAAAATGCTGATTGAGTGCATAGAAGTGATTGATTTATAGATTGTCAGGAAAATTGAAGATGTGGTTTTTTATGCTGTATAGACAATCAGATTATATTTTTTTGTATTGGTTAATTTGATATTTTGCAATATGCCCAAAGTATATCATGCACTCTTCCCTTTTTAGCTTTTTCAAAATTTTAATTATCAAAGAGTTTTAATAACCTAAAATATTATTGTATTTCATTGTTTTCTGGGTAATAATAGTCAAATGCAAATCTCCTTTCAGCAGTTTCCTAAAGAAGTCCCTCTGATAATTCATCTCCCTGTGAGGAGCTTTCCTTAGCAGTTTAAGGGGTTGACTTATAGTAAATTCTGGAGGACACTTCTCCAGCAATTTATCTGGGCATCAGCCCTGTGAATTTGCCACTCTGTGGCCAAGGCTGTGCTTCCTCAACAAGGTCTGGATCTTCTCCTGGAGTATCCTTTTCCACCGGTGTTCTGTCTCAGATCTAGTGGTAGTAGTTGCACATCAATATGCTGTTCCTATGTTCTTTAGAATTCTCTTTACTGCTCAGTAGCCAACTCCTCATTATGCAAATTCCTTCCCATAATCAACAGTTCTTTCTGTTTGTTTGTGTTTTTCTGAAGTTTGAATATTTGTTATTTTAAATATATTTAATTGTACATATATATATATATTTTATTTTCAATTGTTCTTTATTTTAAACTCTTCAAATTACTGTGTGGTTTCTACCCCACAGAGGTTGGATCCTGACTAATATGCAGGGAGGTGGTGGCCGAGTGAGGCTGAGCAAGATTACAGATTTCTGTTGAATGATCACAAATAGAGAGACTGACCTGAAAGGTAATAAATGCTAATAGAGCCCATTCTCAGAAAAACTATAATCATTAAGGAAAAATGATGTCACTTAAAATGGAGAGGGAAGAAGACAGGGGCCAATATCCTCAATTAATGTGACAGAATAAACAGATGGTCAGAAAATGACAATGATGATCAAAATACAGGAAAACTCATAGGGATGAAGACCAGTCATGTACTTTAAAAAGCAGTCTTTTCATAATCTTACTTCAGAATATTTAAGCTTTATATCAAGCACTCAAAGAACATGCAGATTTTATGAGCATGAAACTTAAACTTTGACACTAAAACTAAAGAGTAGAGAAAAATATGTTTACTAATTTTCCCCCTTTTATACTCTTGTTATATGCAATTAAGTGAATATGAAATTTTTCCCTAAAAGTAATTTCAGGGAAACTGGTCTCCTAGATGAATAGCCAAAATTCATTTACTGGTTTATGTTTTTCTACTCTAAAAGGTATTCTATTTTAAACCATTATTTGTTTAGTAAAAGATTTCGGCTAACATTTTTTTTAGGTCTATAATAGCTACATATTTTTGGATAATGTCCAATAACCTTGGATATGTAATTAGAACAGATGGCAATATAAACAAAATGATAAATTTCTAGCTGCCTAGGCACAACGACTAATAAATTTAGCATATATTAACATAATTAATTTTTAGATTTCAATTGAACATAGTCATAGACAATATTCTAATCACTTAAAAATTACATTGTTAATTACAAATGCACAGCACTATCTGGTATAGCTTTTACATATTCTCAAATTTTTATTTAACTGCCAAGCAATTATAAGAGATAGAATGTGAATAGAAGGTCTATAAATGCCAGGTCACCATAAAAAGTAGTTCCTTCAGAATATTCTGTAATTAAAAAACATCCTGGCTAATATTTAATATTACTTAAATTTTTAAAAACCATATGATTTATAAAGCAATCAAAATTTCTTATGAAAAATTAAAAATTACTATTCCAAATATTTTTATTGTCACAAAAGTAAAAGGCACTTTTAAAAAATAGGTACTCTTTTCAAAATATTCCTTGAATAATCCCCAAAATATTTCCATAAGATTTGAGGACAACCTAATAAAAAATATTACTTTTATTTTATCACTGCTTCTTTTAAATATATACCTTATTTAAATAAACTGGCATACTATTTTATTTTGAATAATTTTCTGATAATTAAAAATTTGTTCAATAATTTAATAATCCATAGTGTTATTAATTTTGGTACTAGCAAATGCCAACTTAATTTTTTTTTAATTATAAAACAAACCAATTTAGTTTTATTATTATTATTATTCAGGCTTTTCCTTGTACTTTATCTTTTTTCTAATTCCTCTTTAAGAGTTATATTTGACCCATACCTCTGGCAAAACCTAATTTTATCCCTTAGTTTTATTTTTCATCTTTTGAAATAGTCTAGAATTTAATAGTAAGGCACCCTTCTTGCTGTACTAACTGAAGTAGAATCCTGGTGATGATAAATACTCTTTTTTCTAATATGAACATGTTGGCAATTCTTTTTAAGTAGCTTGACTTCTACCTTTTGTTTTTATACACATGAACATGCTTTTTTATCCAAAAAACTTTCCTTTTACTAACCTCCTCCTGTCTGTTCAGGTGAGGCATACACCATATGTGCCATTTTCCAAAGTCTCAATGGTAACTGCTGTTCTTTGTCAGCTACATCTTACACTGAGTTACTGCCCATATACCATTCTCAGCCCAATGGATGGGACTCCCTCCAAATCATAAAAAGAACTTTCTTAGCACTCACCTAAAAAGAAGCTTCAACTGCATTCATTCTTGCAGGGTGGCTCAACAGTTACTATCTATATTTTAGAAGATGTAATTCCTATTTTAAAATATAGTTTTGACCTTTTCCAGTAAGATGGTGTGTAGTAAAAGAGGTGTATGTGTCATCTCTATATTAGTAAATAATTAATTCATAAATATGCACTATTCTGGAAATAAAATAAAAACTAGATGAAGGGGTAAAAAAACAAAGATGCTGGTGGAGATTTAAGGGATAAGGAGAAATATTAGAATTTTCTGTAGGCAAAGTCAAGGAAATATTAAACTGTATAATCTATTATTATTATATTATCTAAACGGATGCTCCTTTTCAAAAAGAAGATTAGAACTTAACAGATAAAACTTTTGATTTTTGATCCTCTAAGGAGGAATTTTCATTTCCTTGATCAAACAGATAATGAGATATCCAATTTTGAGTATAGAGTTTACAGAGCATGAACTAAGACTTTCAGACACCTGTGTATCTTGAAACATTAGGCTATTGACTATATTATACAAGAATGATGGAAAAAATAACTTAAAGTATTTTATGTATTTTAGTGTTTCAAAATTATTGCATACAATTCTTTGTAATGAGGACATAAAGGTATTTGAGTTTTGTTCAACTTTCCTTTTCGATTCTCCTAGCCACATATGTTCTATCATCAAAATCACTGAGGTAGGCAAAATTCTGAAATGGCTCCCAAGATTCCTATGTCTTGATTTACACCCCCTGGATTATCCCCTCCCTTTGAATGTAGGCAGAATTAGAGTTTTCATAGATATAGTTAAGATCCCAAATGAGATGACTTTGAGCTAATAAAAAAGGAGTTTATCTGATGTAGAATTGATACAATCAGGCAAGCCTTTAAAATACACTGAGGGCTGGATGTGGTAGCTCACTCCTGTAATTCCAGTATTTTTGGAAACAGAAGAGGGCAGATCACTTGAGGTCAGGATTTCAGGATCAGGCTGGCTAACATGGTGAAACCCTGTCTCTGCTAAACATATTTTTAAAAATTAGCTGGGCCTGATGGTGCATGCCTGTAATCCCAGCTACTTGGGAGACAGGAGAATTGCTTGAACCTGGAGGCAGAGGTTGAAGTGAGCTATGAATGTATCACTATATTCCAGCCTGGGTGACAGAGTGAGACCCTCTCAAAGATAAAATAAAACAAAAATAATAAATAAATAAAAGAAACCAGACATTTACTAAGGGAAGATATTTAAAGTGTGAGAGAAACTATGGGAGTAGGGGTCATGTGGCAAGAATCATAGCGTGATGCCTGGAAACTGAGAACAGACTCTTCCTCACAACTATAAAAAAAAAAAAAAAAAAAAAAAAAAAAAGTGGGTGTATTCTTACTGCTATGAGGGAGCTAAAAACTTGATATCATGAATGTAGAGAACAGAGCAATGGATACCAGACACTAGGTAGGAGGGGAGTAGGGGATGAAGATAGCTTGGTGATACGGTTTTGTTCTGTGTCCCCACCCAAATCTCATCTTGTAGATCCCATAATTCAGAAACCCAGTGGGAGATGATTAAATTATGAGGCATGTCTTTCTCATGTCGTTCTTGTGATAGTGAATGGATCTCATGAGATATGATGATTTTAAAAAAGGGAGTTTCCTTGTACATGCTCTCTTTTTGCCTGCTGCAATCCATGTAAGATATGACTTGCTCCTCCTTGTGGCATGATTGTAATGCCTCCCTGGATATGAGGAACTGTAAGTCCAATAAAGCTCTTTCTTTCGTAAATTTCCAAGTCTCAAGTACATCTTTATCAGCAGCATGAAAATGAACTAATATTAAAATGGTTATGAGTAAAACACAGATAGAAGAAATATATTCTAATGTTTGATAGCAGACTAGGATGACTTCACAACAATGTTATGTATATTTCAAAGTAACTAGAATGGGGAACTTGAAATGATACCAGCACATAAAAATGTTACCCTGAGTTGATCATTACACATTCTTAATATGTAACAAACACTCTCATATAACCCATATATGTGTATGTTATTGCATATTGTTAATAGAGAAATTTGTTAATAAAATAAAATTAAAAGGAAATGAGACTCTCAGTCATATAGCAGCAAGGAAACAATTTCTGCTGACAACCAGAGAATGTCTGGAAGCAGGCTTTTCTGTAGTCAGTCCTCAAGTTGAGGAAATGTCCTGTCAACACTTGATTTCAGTCTTGTCAGATCCTGAACGGGGGACCCAGTCCACATTTCAGGCTCCTGATCCATGGCAAATCTTAGAGGATGAAGACTATGTATCCTGTGGCTCTGTGTTTATTTCAAGTCATGGATATGTTTGGGCTAAACGAGTTTTGTATTGTTTTGGAATTCAGTTATGGTAAGTTACAGAACTATGCTAGTAAACAGACTAATTCTAAATAATCTTAACCAGGAATCTCAGTGCATTCTTCTGTGGATTGGCCGAAAAAACTACCTCGCATATACCTAAGAATACATTGATTTAGTAAGTAGAAAAACTTTTAAGTAGTTGCTATTTCCTATAACTATTTTTATTTAATGTGTTTTTTACTATTTTCTTTCCTTAACTGTTAGAAAAACATTAACTCCCAAATGTTAATAAGCAAATAAAGAGTGGATATAGTTTTAGTGTAAAACAAAAATAGCTGGACACAGTTTCAAACAATATATATATCACAAGAGTATAATTGCAGTAATTCTTAATAAAGTCTAAATATTTCATTATTTGCTTACTTGCTTTAATATTTATTCACATCTTAGTGGCTAACTTTAGTATTAAATCTTACATACTTATGAAGATAAGTAATACTAAGGCTATTACGAAACATTATCTTTACTGAGGTTACAAGCCTCGGTAGTTACATTTAGTTTATTCTTCTCTTTTCAGTAACTGTGTATATAAGGTTGGAGTCACATAAATTAAAAGAAAATCATGAAATACAATTCCTGATAGATTAGTTAATATGTTAATGTGACACAATATTATACAACATTTTTTGAATAACAGTACTGATAATATATAAAACCAATATAAAATGGTATATTAGAACTTTCAAAAATGCAATATTTTATAAAATCAAGTACTGCTAAAGTTCAAAAACCTATGTTACCTGTAATAATCTTATCTACTCAACAAATGCCATTAGTAAATTAATTATCACAAAATTATAAAATCTTATCTAATTGTTTATGCCTTAAGTATCTCTATTTATGACATAATACTAGAATGCGCTATATATACATAATTTACTATCTCTTCAAGGTAGATGTAAATTGTCAAGGAAAACATAATAATCCAAAATAATAAGTTACAAACAGATATAATTATGCCTAATTTTTACTACAATGGAAATTGCTATTTCTACATTCCCAAGGGAGCATATTAATAATTATTTATTAATAACTTTATAAAGACTTTTTATTAATATTTTTATAAATATTGCTCAACTGCCAGACAATATCACCAGTCTCAGGATACAATAGGACAATTAAATAATAATATATCATATTTTTTATGGCTCTGCTCTTACCACTTATTATCAATGAGTATTGTCCAAGTCTCTTGCTTAACAAAAGTTAGGAATTCCGGAGAGTGATTAAAACCTTTCATTTTTCCAGTTTCTATCGTTTTCACTTATGTCTGTGGTATTGATTGAATTATCTAAATTATCTCTGAGCATAGAGACTCTATTGCCTTTCAATAAGTTCATGATGCACAATCCTGAGTTCTATTTCCTTTAAATCACACATTTTGAGGTATAATGTTTATTCTCTACTTTATATTTACTCTTAATCCTGCACTAAAGTCAATGGGCCATTTACCCAGATATTAGTTCTATTGCATGACTAAAATTGTGCAAGTCTTATAGGGACATGGGAGAGGCTGTTGTAGAAACAAGGCTCATTGGCCTTGAAATAGTGATGAAATTGAAAGGGTAAGTGTTAGATGTTATAGCAGTCAGGATTCTCTAATTGTAAATAATAGAAACTTAAGTCAAATAGCTGAAGGTGTAAGAAAGATGAAGTGGAGAGATAATCCTTCCAGCAAGTCAGTACTATATTAACATAGCTTAGAGAAAGACAGTAGTATTTTTCTTGCCTTTTTTATATTCTGTGTTTATCTTGGTGACTAAGGGCAGGAGACAGGACTGCAGTTGGTGAGATACATAATATTATTTATAACTTCACTGAAACAATACTGTTTAAAGAAGCATTTTCCAGGTAGAGTACACTGAACTTAATTGTTAGGTAAGGAGAAAGGAAATAAAAATAAATGTGTGAGCAAAATATATAAAGAAATAATTATAAAGAATAATAGAGACAATATAGTGAATAAAACCAAATAGGTCACTAGATTTATTAGACATAATTACAAAAAAATATACACATTATTTCTTTATAGTCTGGAATGTTTAAATAACTAAAATATTGCTCTTTTAAGACAGAAAGAAGTTAACTATGAAATACCAATCTAATAATATTTATAATCACATTTGAAATGTCTTCTACAGTTATTGTTCTATTTAAGTATCCTACTTCTCCCTGTGAATGTTTTGATAACTTTTTAAATTTTTTTGGAAACAAACAAACAAAATTCTTAAATTAGTTTTTTAAACTTGTCACTAGCAGTAGGCAGTTTTCTAAACTGAGTTCCAGTGATCCTTGCCTCCTTCTGATATTCATGCTCTGGTATAATCACATGACCTTGAGTGTGACCAACACCTAATGCATTGCTAGGAATAGCAGAAAATAATAAGGTGATTAGATGTCACTTCTGAGATTTATTAAAAAAAAAGACTATGTGCCAGGCATGGTGACTCATGCCTGGAATCCCAACACTTTAGGAAATAAAGTTTGGGGCCCAGTTGAGCCCAGGGGGTTAAGACCAGCCTGGGCAACATGGTGAGACTCTACCAAAAAAAAAAAAAAATTAACCAGGTGTGGTGGTGTGTGCCTATAGTACCAGATACTCTGGAGGCTGAGATACAATAACTACTTGAGCCTGGGAGGTAGAGTCTGCAGTGAGCCATGATTGAGTCACTACACTCTAGCTTGGAATACAGAGTGAGGCCTTGTATCAAAAAAAAAAAAAAAAAAGACCATTTTTAGTCTTGTTCCCACACTCTTTGTAACTCTTCTTGCTTGCTTACAAACTATCCAAAAGTGAAGAAAGCAATCTTGCTTACAATAGCATCAACAAAACCTGAAATACTTAGAAATAAATTTAACCAAGGATGTAAAGCATCTGTACAATGAAAACTAAAAATCACTGATGAAAGAAATTAACAGAGACATGAACAAATTTAAAGACATCTCATGTGCATGAATTGGAAGAATTAATACTATTAGAATGTCTATATTACCTGAAACAGATTTAATGCAAATTTAATGCAATCTCAGTTGACAAAGTCATAATGACATTTTCATAGAAAAAAAAATCTAAACTCTGCACAATACCATGAAAGATCTGGAACAGCCAAAATAATTTTGGACAAAAAGAATAAAGCTGAAGGCACCACATCACCTGATTTCAAAACATACTTCAAAGCTATGGTAATCAAAGCAGCATGGTACTGGCATGAAAACACACGTTTGCAAGTGGAATAAAGAGAGACAGGAATAAATCCAAATATTTACAGTCAATCAATCTTCAGCAAAGGTGACAAGAACATAAAAATGAAGAAAGGACTATTTCCTAAATAAAAGATGTTGGAAAACCTGAATAGTCACATTGGGAAGGATAAAAATGGATCTTTATCTCATACCATATTAAAAAATCAACTCAAAAAGGATTAAATACTTACACAAAAGATCTGAACTTTCAAATCACTAGAAAAATATCATAAGGAACATAGATCTTGGCCATGGTCTGGGGAATGAAGCTTTGACTATGGTCCCTAAAGGACAGACAACAAAAGCAAATATAGACAAATGAGATTATATAAAACTAAGAAGCACAGCAAAGGAATCATTAACAGAGTAAAGAGCCACCTATGTAATGAGCAAAAAATTCTTTCAAACCATGCATCTAAGGGATTATATCCAAAGTATATCAGAAACTGAAACAACTAAATAGCAAAAATTCAAATAACACAAGTAATAAATGTGCAAAACACCTGAATAGATATTTCTCAAGAAAATATTTAAATAGCCAAACAGTATATGAATAAATGCTCAACATCTCTATTCACCAGGGAAATGCAAGTAAAAACCACAGTGAAATATCACCTCACACTTGTTAGAATGGCTATTATCAAGAAGACAAATGATAACATATGTTAGAGAGGTTGTGGAGAAAAAGGAAGCTTTGTGCACTGTTGGTAGGAATGTAAGTTAGCATATCCACTATGGAAAACAGTATAGAGGTTCCTCAAAAACTACAAAGTAGATCTACAGCATGATCCAGGAATCCTATTTCAGGACACATATCCAAAAAAATGTGATATCAGTAAGTTGGAAAGGTACCTGTATCCACCCTGTTCACTGTAGTGGTATTCATAATAGCCAAAATGTCGACTCAACCTGTGTGTTTATCAGTTAGTAAATGAATAAATGAAAAATAGTGCTATATATGCACAATAGAATATTTAAAATCCTAAATAAAGAGGAGAGTCTTTATTTGCAGCAGCATCATATTTTTATACAAATTACTAGTCACATCCTTCATGAAGTTCTTAACACAGTCGGTCTCTTTTAAAGAAAAACTTAGCCCATTCACCTTTTAAAGCAACAAATAAGATTTAATTCTTAAATATTAAATTTTTCAGAAAAGATGATAAGTTCTACAATTTTTTTAAAAAGTAGAACAAAGGTGGAAAGAAAAGGCAAGTGGCCACAATCTTTCACAAGCATTTTAGGTCCATGTTGTCAGAAAATATAATTTGGTCTTACTTTCTACTTCCTTATGTAGCCACTTACTCTATATACTACTTCAGTTGACTCTTGGAGCAGGAAATATATCCAGTGAATATCCATACTTTGAAAACTTTATAAAACTTTAAGATTTTGCACTGTTGAAAGCATCTCTTATATGAAAGTTGTATTTTTATTAATAAATTTCTACTCTTTTTATTATTAATGCTAGATTTACAGCAATATAAGTGCTATGCTTCATTTCTATTTCAAAAAAGTTGTACAGCTACTCTTATGATTTACTAAATTGCCAATAGTGCTCAAAAATATTTGCTATGCCAAATGGCTAGCAAGAATCATGAAAAGAATACTATAATAAATGTAATATTCAATAATTGCTGACATTTACCATGCCTTATATATTTTATCTGTAACGTCAGATACACAAACATACATAGATGTACAGAGATAAATAGCATAGCAATTACATATGTAACTATTACTATTTATTTGGAACTTCTTAGAAAACTATTTGAAAAATATTACTAACATCATAATACTTCATCACTAATATTTTAGCATGCATCTATTTTTAGAAAGTATATTATCCTATATTTACATAATCAAATATAAAACTACTAAAATTAAATTTTCTTTCTTCATTGACACTATGATTCTATTCTCACAAAACCTAAATATTTCACCAAAAGGCTCCTAAAACTGATAAATGTCTTCAGTAATGTTTCAGGATACAAAATCAATATGCAAAAATCTGTAGCAATGGCATATATTAATGATGTTCAAGCTGAGCGTCAAGTCAACTCAATGGCAGCAACAGGAAACCAAATACCACATGTTCTGACTCACAAGTGTGAGCTAAACATAACGTGCACATGGACATAAAGATGGTAACAATAGCCACAGCAGAGTATTAGAGGAGACAGGGAGGAAGAGAGGGAGAGGGGAGCAGGTTGAAAAACTACTTATAAGGTACTATGTGCTCTACCTGGATGACAGAATCTGTACCCCAAACCTCAGCATCAGGTCATACACTCACGTAACAAATCTTCACATGTACCCCCTTAATCTAAAATAAATTTGCAACTAGATTTAAACAAAATCACCTTGGTCCCAGTTTGTTCATTGCTTCTGCATGTATCAATAAACAGCTCCAGGAAATATATTTTAGGTAAAATAATTCTGCCTTTATGTTTACATTTCCAATCAACAATACAAAGTTCATTCTATTTTTAAGAGTTTTATTTTATTATATTTCAAAATATTGATTCCAAGTAATGTCTCTTGGATGTTATGCTTTATTACTTATATGTGTGGGTATAT
The DNA here is from genome assembly GCA_004027715.1 of Plecturocebus donacophilus. Taxonomy (NCBI): domain Eukaryota; kingdom Metazoa; phylum Chordata; class Mammalia; order Primates; family Pitheciidae; genus Plecturocebus; species Plecturocebus donacophilus. Next base: position 20,567 of record PVKP010021768.1, read on the forward strand.
ACATATATATATATATATATGTAATGTTAATAGTTTTTTTTTTATGAGAGGAGAAAAGAAGAAGAAAGAAAAACTGGGAGAGAGAACAGAATTCTTGCTCTATTGCCGAGGCTGGAATGCAATCTTAAAAAGGTATTAAAAACCTCTTTTATTCCATCAATTGTACTTAACAACAGAGACAGGAAGGAATAAGGGAAGCAAATAACACACAGTCAACCAATATTTCATTTAGGTCTGTGAGATACTATGCAAGTTAATAGTATTTGTATAAATACATACATATGTATTTATATATATGAAGAAATTCAAAATTTGAATAACATAATAAAATTACTAAGATCAGCTTATTCATGTATTTTATTTCTTAAGAATATTAATACCTTGAGAAAGGGTAGAGGATTAGGAGCTAAAAGCTACGGTTACAAAGTTTTATTCTGAGGTGATGAAAATGTTATAAAATTGTGTAATGCCTCCACATACCTGTGTATATATTAGAAACTATTGAGTTGTCACTTTGAGTTAATTTTATAGCATGTAATTTTATATCAATAAAGCTGTTAAACTTCATTCTTGCATTCTTGCACGCTCTGAAATCAGGCAAATTTATTTTTATTTTTTAATATTGACTTTTGAGAATTCTTTATATATTCTGGTCACAGGTTCCTTATCTGATATACTATTTGCAAATGCTTTCTCACATTGCATGCATGGTCTTTCTACTTTCCTGATGGTGGCCTCAACTTTTAAATTTTGTTAAAGTACAATCATCTGTTTTCCCACAGTCATTTATACTTTCCATGTAGTATAAAATAAATATCCCCTAAACCAAAGTCATAATGATTTACTTCAGTGTATTCTTCTAAGAGTTTTATAGTTTTAGGTCTTACAATTACATCTATGATCCATTTAGAATTAATTTTTTGCAGGATGTGAGGGATATGTCAACATTATTATGTTGTACGTGGTTGGTTATTCAGGTGTCCATGCATCATTCCTTTCTCATTGGATTTTCTTGGCACCCTTGTCAAAATCAATTAACCATTAATCTAAGAGTTAATTTCCGGGACCTCAACTTCACTCCATTGATCTATACATCTACCTTTATTCCAACATCATGTTTTATTGATAACAGTAGTATTGAAAACAGTAGCTTTCTGATAAATTTTAGAATTGGGAATTACGAGTTTCTAACATTGTTCTTTTATAAGATTTGTTTGGCTATTTTGAATCCATTGTAACTACATATTTTCAGATCAGCTTACTAATTTCTGCCAAAAAAAAAAAAAAAAGCCAGCTAGGATTTTCACAGGGATTATGTTACATTTATAAATCAATTTGGAGAATATTATCATCCAAATAATAGAGTCTCTCAGGATTTTTGAATATGGGATTTTATTTATTTATTTCTTCTTTCATTCCTTTGAAAAATGTTTTTTTTTGTTTGCCATTACATTTTGGAGGTCTTTCTGGGCATGGAGCCATGAGTTTCTCAGATATTTGCATTGTATCTTCCAGATAATCCTTTTTGCCTTAGAGTTATAACACCCCTCTTATATTTTTAATACTGAAATAATCAAATTTTAATTTTTTAGTTCTCATGAAATTTTAGTGGAAAAAGATATGAAAGTGTACGTATATTTTGTCATGATGAATCAGAATGCTTTTGATTTTAAAGTTTTTCTCTGATGTTAACGTCTTCAGTCAACTTTCCACAGATATGACCTGCAGTTTGTATTTTCTCCTATGCAACTTAACATTTCATACATCTATATTTGCACTTATGATATAAAGTACATGTCTTTGTGGCTGTTTCTCCTACTTAGAAAACTGAGATCAGATTTTAATTATTGTTGGATACTTATAGCACAGCATGATAAAAAATATAAATGGAAAAAAAGTGATAATCTTATGACCAATGTCCTGAAAAATATATCATTCTGTACGAAAAATAGTAAATATTCATAGCAGATACAGCTTTGTAATTCTGGAATACCATATGAATATCTTCACATGTAGAAGGGTGCATTTAATTGGTGTATGTCTGCATCAAATTAAGTGGTAACAAATATCAATGTTGTTAGGAGCTGAATGTGTTTCTCCAAAATATATATGTTGAACCTCCACCCTGGGTACCACAGAATATGCTTATATTTAGAAAAGGGCCTTTAAAAGGTGATTAAGTTAAAATGAAGCCTTAGAATGAGCCCTAATCCAATCTGATTAATGTTCTTATAATAAAAAATTAGGACACACAAAGAGACATCAGCACAGATGACTGGACATAAAGGAAAGATCATGAGAGGACACAGAGTAAAAGTGGTCACCTGACAGCTAAGGACAGAGAACTCAGAAGAAACCTGCCCTGCTGCTGACACTTGATTTTGGACTTCTAGTCTCCAACACTGTGAGAAAATAAATTTCTGTGTTTAAATAACAGAGCGTATGGTATTTCGTTATGACAGCCCAGAAAACTAATACAAGTCTACAGAAATAGTAATAAACAACCATGATCATTGGTTTATGTACTGTTTGTAGCAGTTTCCCGGCTCCAAAGGCTGAGCTATAGTCATGGCAGAGATTGTACGTCCTGCAAGTCTAAAATATTTACTATTTACTCATTGACAGAAAATACTTGCCAATTCCTGGTGTAGGGATTGGGGAGACATGTACATTAGTAAAGAAAGTATATTGCGTGATGCTATATATATATATATTGAGATGAAGTTTCCTTCTTGTTGCCCAAGCTTCAGTGCAATGGCGCGATCTTGACTCACTGCAACCTCTGCCTCCCAGGTTCAAGCAGTTCTCCTGCTTCAGCCTCCTGTGTAGCTGGGATTACAGGTGCTGCAGGCATGCCTAGCTAATTTTTTTGTATTCTTAGTAGAGATAGGGTTTCACCACGTTAGCCAGGCTGGTCTTGAATTTCTGACCTCAGGTGATCCACCCACCTCGGCCTCCCAAAGTCTTGTGATTACACACAGGAGCCACAGCACTCAGCCAATATATTTTTTTGAGTATTAACTAGGGAAACCCCACATAATAGTAACTTTTTTTTCTCTCCATAGCATGAGAGAAAGTAAAAGGAAGTTCTAAATAAATTAGGGTTGCAGAACTTTAGCAGCACATGTGCACAGTAATTTCTTAATCAAAAGTGACTTTACTTATAATAGCAAAACTATTACGTTTATAATAAAACTGTGAAATATTGAAAGGTTAAGAATAAAGTTCCATGACACAGTTTTGATGATGACATATCTGGGATCATTAAGTCATGTTTCATACTGAGGATTTTTTTCAAAGAAATACTCAGATAAATCCAAAATAAATATTGTAATAGAAAGCTAAAAATAAGATATGTTAGATGAGTCAGATGAAGTTGTGTTAATTATTGTAAAGAGTTACTTACAGAAGCAGCAATAACACTTGTGTTGCTACCATCAAGTGGTTCTTATTTTCTCGAGCGTTGGAAAAGGTGTAAAATAATGTCAATGTCAACAAATAAAATCTCAATCCAACTTTTCTGTTGAAATTTGGGGAAAATAACATCTTTCTCATGGGACTACAGTAGGTGTAGAGAATTGCAAATGCATAGGCCTTCCAGGAAGAGAAGACTCTCCAAGTCCCAAGGGAGGGAGGTGCATGATAAAAGCAAGCATCTTTGCCAAAAGTTGTTGGATTTGGTTTCTGAAGCTTTATTCGGAACAAAAACAAATTGTAGCAGTAACCTAAGTCTCCCAGCAACACAGACACACAAGAGAATGAAAGGTTGCATTTCATGAACTCACAAAATTAAATGTGCTAAGTAGTTGTATTCTTATTCTGAGTTGAAGGTACAAAGAAAAATGAATACAAAGGTAGAGTACCACTGTATTCTTGTGTTCTATGAATGGATATCCCTACTCTTTGCCAGGTGCTGTCAGTGGATATGAGGTAGAGAGAAGGAGGCAGCATCCTTGTATTCATGTAGGTAATAGATTTATAGAGGCAATATGGTAATCTAACCAACAAAATTACTACCGTAATCATTTCCTTAAAAATAAAAATTATAAAATTTTAGTTTCATAAAAGTACTCTATGAGATAAATTGTTTAATATTTTTTCAAGATTTATAAGAAAGCAAAAAAGTTTCTAACCTGCAGAAACTCTTAAAATACAATTTTAGAAGAGTCCTAATATCTACTTTTAAGTTATCAAGAATAATGCTAGCAAAAAATACTTTAGAGGTAGAGAAACGTTAAAAGAAAACTACCAAATCACTGATTTAAGCAATTTTGTGTGCTTGAGGTTTTAGCATTATTTGTTCAGCAGATGTGAGATAAAAGTACCAAGCACATCATATTTATTTTTTCTAAAGAGAAGTAAAATTATAATTTGGTAGGATAACCACATCCAATTTTATATTTCATAATGTGTTCCCTATAGATCCATCAGCTAGAAACTACAGTGGGTAAGATATATACATTACACAAAGTGGAAAGTGGGGACTTCAATTACGATTACCTACTTCGGAATGTGGAAATGGTGGTCACAATGAGCTTCTCACCATCAATGTCATAAATTCAGGGACTTTATAACTCCTCTGTATGTGCAAAGTAAATTATGCTCTAAGACTGAAGTAATTTTCTTCAGATTTCATTCCTTATAATTACACAAACTGAATTTATGTATAGAGAGTTCTTAGGGGAATTTCTGGCTGACGTACTGTAGAAGATGCAGAAACTGTACCTTTGCATTCCTGGCTGGTAACAAGGTTGACAGTGAATCAAAGTTGCTGCAATCTGATATCATATTCCTGTATTAATTATGATAATTTGGTATTTAATGGTCATAACTTTTTCACTACTTTCAACTCAGGATATTTGTTTTGTGTTTTCATAGTAAGATTGTTGAATTTACCTAAAAGAGATCCTAAACTTATATCCTTAAAGCAATTCCCTCAAAGAAGATTTAAATCCACAGGCTGGGTACAGTGGTCCACATCTGTAGTCCTAGCTACTGGAGAGGCTAAGACAATAGCCTCAGACCAGGAGTTTGAGCTCAGTTTGGGCAACACAGCAAGACACTGTCTCTAATTCAAAAAGAAAAAAAAAATTAAGGATTCCAATTCAAATGAAAGAGCTGTATCATATATTCATCGCTATTGTTCTTCCTAAAATAAAAAGGATACAGCTCATCATTATTTTAGGTAATTAAATCAATAGCAATTAGTAAAAAACAGGTGCTATTTAATTTACCTGCTCTTTATTTCAAACTGTTTTACTATTAACTTCATTTGTCTATTTAATTATCTGCAATTATGGAGAAATTTTAATCACTTTACCTCTTTTTCATTTTATTACTATAAATTATTTCTTACAGAATTTGTAGCAATAATCCTGCCAAGACCTTCAATTGGAAAATCTGAAATCTCATCTGGTGAACTAGTAGTACACTTTTGCATGTAATCAGAAGAAAGAAAGAAAATAAAAAAGACAGAAAAAAAATAAGTAAAATAATACAAGAGATTAAAGAAGAAAAATTTTTTACCAAGTAAGAAGGAGATGAGGGAAGACATAGAAAGAGAGAAGAATAAGAAAATTTAATTATAGAGAAAATCTAGCAACTCACAGTATTGAGTTCTTTTGCATTAGGATTTAAAAAAGAAAATTAAAAATATGAAATGAGTAGGCAAATGGGAGTCAATGCAGATTAACCTATTAAAAATTAATTTGAACAAATTCGTATTTATTTAAATAACACCTAGAAATATGTAGTTATGTCAGATTAATAATTCTAATATTTTAAATATATGTAACAATTAAATGTAATTGTTTAAAATGTAATTAACCATTATAATATTTATACATATCTATTTTTCTAATTGCTTATCAATATGTAATAGTATATCTTATATTGTAAAGTCAGTCTTATTTTTTCCCCTCCTTCTCTTCCTCTCCCTTTTCTCTCTTCCTTTGTTTTTTTCCATCTTTTTCTCTGTCTCGTTTCTTTCCTTTATCCGCTCTTATTTATTCTCCCTGACTAAAGAGGAACATAGAAATCACAATCAGGCCTACAGAAACTGCTTAGAGTAGGGTCATCAAATAAGGAAGACATTTACTTATTTGTTTCTTCGAGGTATCTTCTATTTATATCTTATAAATTCAAATTTAATTTTCTATATTATAGAATAAATTAGTAAATTATAAACTTTCCAAGCATTTTTCACAGTCATATGGATATTTCCTTGAGTATTAAAACATCCTAGATTTTACTTCATACAAGAAATTCTGAATCAATTACCAGGCTGAGATAGATATTTTCTCACATTTCTTTATAACCCAGGTTTGTTTATGATCATGAAAAATTGATGCATTATTAGTCACTGCCAAGCTTCATTAACCCAACTGTATGATGAAAAAAGAGTCAAGCTTTGCCTATGACATTTTGTACTCCACCAGCCTTACACTTTGCTCTAGGTATACACAATGGAATAGATATTATTTTTTCCTTTCCTCGGGCAATATATTTCATGAAAAATTCATTTCTTCCATCTCCCACCTCTAAGTAACTCTGTAAGAAAGGTAGACAAAAGGAACTGACCTTTAGTCGGTTTGAATGACTAGTCCTGAACTGCTGGCTTGCTGTTTTCTGCTTTCACTGTGAGTGTCATACTTCTTATCCTGACTCTTGCATACAAATTTAGCTGCTATCTCCTGCTGTGCTTCACTCATACCAATTAGGTTCTCCACACAGACCTCAGTCAGTGGCTATTTTTGAAGTGAGTTGAGTTCAAAGTTCCTCAAAAGACTAGATTATAATTGTGTCAGTTTTTCTAACTTGTTAAATGGAAGCACTGAATTGAGCAAAATACTATTGTTCTTAAACATAAAAAGAAATGCAATAAGCCAGGAAATTTAAAGTTAGGAAATTATCATCCTACTGCATTACTATGTGTCTAACAATGATTAAAGTTATGAGTTCAGGAATGGCTAACTATGCAATGGCTCAGTACATAGACCAAAAATTAAAGAAACAAAGAATGTCGATAAATGTAAAAATTGTAGCATGTGATTTGTAAATAAAATCAAATAGATACAAAATGGCATTAATATAAACATAATATTGACTCAGCCTTTTGTATACCTTCCTTGGCATTTTTTGAGTTACTGTCAGAAAACACAGATGTTTATAACCATGCCAATTTTTAAAAAATGCATCCAGGAAAAAAAAAGACTTAATTCCATTCATCAAAAATTCAATAATTTGATAATTCATGAAATTTCGGAGACATAAATATTTAAGAAAGTATTTTCAAACTTTTAGAAGGCTGTAGCAAGGTATCGGGAGAAGGAGGTAAAAATACAGATAAACAATAGTTATTAAAATTCAATGTAAATGGGAAAATGCTTTTATTCTGTTTTACAGCCCTTCTCATAAAAGAATTTGAGACTGGTTGATAATATTTAACCTGAAATAACTACCCTTAGCAGCCTTTTTTTTTTATTAAAATATGCTGTTTCATTATTACAAAACACGAAGACCACAGACATTTCGCTTTGTTTGAAAATTCTTGTTTTAACATTAAGGCATAGAATTAGTAGTATTATCATTCACGGATTTTTTCAGCTGTCTGAAGAGCTACACTTTTAGGTTTTTTGATACGAACATCAGAAAACAAGGTGACCTGATCTTTCATTTAATTTATATGAATTATATAAACTTAGGGAAATATACTTTGTGCCTAAGATTTTCCATGACTTAGATGTGAATAAAAATAGAGAGATTCAGCTGTCACCTCTTTACTTATAGATAAATCCAAGTGCATTAACATGGCTCACTAGGCCCATCATGACTTAGAATCAATTGATCTAACCTGTCTCTTTAACTTCCACTCTCTTCCCACCTGTATGCCTCAAATACAAAATTCTCACAGAGCAATATTCTTATTCCTTACAAAGAATTGTACATTCTTTCTCCTTTCAGAGAAAGCCCATTTGATCTCACCTTGGACTCCATTTTCACAAGGAATTCTTCCTCTCTCCAAATACAGCTTTTTGTTCCTTCTTTTTTCGGTTCCCATGGCTTTCTGCCTTTAAACTATAAATGCTCTTCATTATCGCCTCTACCAGGATGTTTAAATTGTATTTTTTCTTTGTCAACAGTGAAATTTAGCATAGCTCTTAGACCATATTTTTCTGGTTTATTCCCATTATCCTGTTTCTAACATTCCTGTCTGGATGGCTTCCTATACCCATAGCACTCTATTTTGACCCTGACATGATTTAGCTCCACCTCTTTTCAAGCTATCTACATTCTCTTCAAAGCCATCTGCTGGGTTTAATGTGTTTCTCCCACTTTTTATCCTCCATGACTTGTTGAGAATTCTAATTTGCCAGTAAATAACACTGGTTAAAATAGTCTAATAAATATAAAAAATGAAACCGACAGAGTTGTGATGTTAGAAGGGAATCTCAAATGCTCACAATCAAAAACAAATCCCAGAAATGAGGAAGTACAGAGAGTGATTAAAGTAAAAGAATATGAGGCATTTTCTTTACCAAGGACGTTTACATCTATCTTTTATCAAATAATGATATGAGAGAAAGAAATTTCATATAGAAGGGACGTTAGTATTATGCAGGCTAACTTGTCCATGGTCCGAGTTGTGATTTGAATACTAATCAATATGCCCCAGAGTCCCTGCTGTTCTCATGAAGAATGATAGGGAGAAACTGATTTTTGTAAATTAAAATGAAACCATTTAAATTAGAAACTATGTTGTTAAGATTGAATAGCTGATAAATAGGTGAAAGCCGCATGCATGGATTATGGTTTATCATGTGGAAGAGTTCAATGATAAAAAACAAGATGATGACATAAAGAAAGTAACATTGAATGATACTCCATTTTTTTGCACATAAAGATAAAAAGTCAAGGTAGAGGTAAAATTGAATATGGGACAATGCAAAATATTGAAAAAGCAAGAAAATGGGAAGAAAGAAAGAGAGAAATGGAGCAAAGTGAAGGGAGAATACTGGGCTTTGGATGGGCTTTCATTTTGAAAAGACTTATGTGAAATTCATGAAGAGGCCAGAAAAAGGAACCCAGATGAAAGAAGCCACTGAGCAATTTAGAAATAGGGAAGAATTAATGATGATCTTTTTCTATATGTAACTAATGAGGTCTGCATTGGGAGAAGGATTAAGAAGGAATTTGGGAGGCTGAAAAATTGGAAAAGTTTGGGAACATAATCATAGGTCATGACAAATTCTATAGATAGAGAACACTTTTGAATTTTGTTTATTCATCACATCTCAAACATCTTTGGCCTTGGATTTCTTACAAATTAGTCTCTATTTCTTCATTTTCTCTGTCTCATTCTCTCTTTCTCTTTCTTCTTTCTCCATTTTCTTTTTTTCTCCCTCTCTCCTTCAAAAAATCAGTAGTCCATGAAATCTATTATGAGAAATACTGGCATTTTATATCAAAGCTGTATTTTTTTTATATATATAATGAATTATAAAGCATTTTCTGAGCTCTAGAACATTTTGGAAAATGTTGGAATTATATTCTTATTGAATATTTCATAGTAATCACCTTTAAGAATATCTGAACTATTGATCTTGTAGACAGAGCCTTAAAACATGGATCTATACATGATGCTAGGGAGGATTTTGCTTCCTTAGTTTAGGCTAATGAGCTAAAATCTACACAGAAAGTTTTTTCTAACCCCTTTTTATATGAACAACCCAATAACTTACGTCCCAACCTAACCAAAGACCCCATTTGAAGGGCTTAAATTTGTATGAGCTTTACAATTTATTTTTACCCTTTGGCCTATCAGCACTGATTACCATGTTTTAGTAAAGTAATTTTTCTAGAAAATCATCCTCTGTCTACCCTTTATAATTAATTGGCTTATAGTCAAATATTGTAATGTGCTTCCAAAAAGTTCTCTTCTACCTTTGTTTTAAAGTCACTTTTGCTTTTGTTAAAGTAAAATGAACAAAAATCTTTAAAATTCTCTGAACTAAAAAAAAAAACTAGGTCATGCAAAAAAACTTACCTTAGGTTATTTTGTGTGAATGCCCCTAATAACCACACATGAAACTTAAGTTGCCTTCCAAAAGTGGTACGCAATACTTATTTTCAACCAATCATCCTCTGCCAGCTGGAAACCACCACTGTGGTAACCAATCATTACAAATGTTAAAGAAACTCTTCGCTGTGTTTTACAAACGAGCCTGCAACATCATACCTCTGAGCTTCTTCCTATCACTTTTGGTCTGATATATCTTGGTTCCAAAGTAGACTTTTGTGTGCACAATCAAATTTTACATTTTTTAACTTGATCTGATTTTATTTTTGACACTTCTGAATATTGCAACTTCACTATTTTTTAATTATCTTTTAAAATTTTATTTGTATTTTTAATTTTGAAGGGTACATAGTAGGTGCATGTATTTATGGGTTACATGAGATATTTTGATACAGGTATGCAATGTGTAACAATCACATCAGGGTAAATGAGGTTTCGATTGCCTCAAGTATTTAACCTTTGTGTTACAAACAATCTGATTATACTCTTTCATTCATTTTAAAATGTGCAATTGAAAAAGTTAGAAAGAATGAATGAGACACATTATTTGCTAGTATAACAGGCTAACTATATTTTTTCTTGAATCAGATGTCGAATTTTTAAAAATTCACTTATTTGCAGTAACTAACACTTTGTTTTATGCAACAATTTTATTTATTCTTAAAGTTTTAATTTCTAATTACTTTAATAATTAGCAATAGATTATTAATATTGTAATTCTATTAACTTTGTTTTATTTTTGTAATTAGTTCACTAAGTTTCAAATTTATTAATATGGGAATGTATGTTTAGGAACTATATTGTACAGTGGTTTTGACCACATATTACAACATTTGAGATACTCTAATTATTTAAGCCTCTCTTGTGTCATTTAATTTTCACTGGAAACAAAAATTTATATTCAATCTCTAAGATATTTGAGTGATTGTAGTTTAGCATTTTTTGGCATCAATTAAATTTTAGTTGTTTTGTTTTCAGAGAACTAGTCTTGTTTTAAGTCTACTTATCATGATTTATTATAGTTTTTTTTAACATAATCATCTAATTAAAAATGTTAGGTGTTTTTAAAATATATTTTGCATCCATTAGGTGAATGTACACTATAGGCCTATTTAATAAAATTTATTAATTCTATTATTTCTATTATGTTGGTTTAATTGACTTGAAGATTTTTTGAAAAGGTGATATAATCTCTCAATCTAATTTGTCTACATATTTTTAATATGAATACAAAATTTTATTCAATGTACTTCTATATTTCCTAAGAAAATCTGTATTTATTGGATAGAAAGTTCCAGCAACACATGACATTTTTTTGGTCTTATTTAATACCTTTGCTTGGAATTCAGTCTTGAAATTAAAACTGTTCCATAAGCTTTGCTTAGTTTAATACTTACCTACTCATGATAACCACAGCACATAAGACCTGATGATCAGACAAAACTGACTTTCGTAATTTACTGTGGCAATGAATAAAATAACTTGAAATTCTCTTTGGTACGTCAAAAGGAGACAGTTTACATAAAATATATATTTTATTTATTTATACATAGAGAGAGAGTTTAAGATAAGTCTTTCAATGCAGGAAACAGGTTAGGTAAAGTCTTTGTCCCAAGAAGAAAAATACTCTGAAGCGATTTTTGTTGGTCAGATTCTTATCCAGGAAGTGAATTGTTGGTTCCAGTGAACAATCAGTGTTTTATATAGAAAACTGTTTACCCAGACCAGTGAAATTCATATCAGTATAAGCTAGTTTAGAAGAATTGTTTGAAGAAATAATGAAGCTACTTAATGGTTTGTCAGCTTCCTCAGAAAGAATTTCTTGCAGCAAATCATTAAGTTATGTTGACCTACGTGGTTTCAGTTCTTTGTAAGATAATTTATTTTAAAGCAGATAAACCACCATCTATCTTTGTTCATGTGGTGATTTTTATATGTTCTGAACCATGTATTTTAGAAGACTTTCTTCTAAATTGCATTTTACTGGTTACTTTTTGATTCTCTGTTTCTTAAATCCTTATTTCTATCTGTATGTCAACAGAAGCTGTGTTTTCTTTTTCTGTAAATACTAAAATTTATATCTGTGATCCATTTTAAGTTAAACTTTTGTGTATGGTGTTAGATAAATTTTGTGATTCTTTCTTCTTATGGATATTCAAATACTTTGGCATTTTTGGAAAAGACCATCTTTGTCCAGTTCAAATTATTTTGTTTTTTTTTGTGAAATCACTTATATAGGTCATTTTATTTTGGTACTTTTCACTGTTTCTCAGTAATCTATATGCCTATTCTTATGTCAATAACTCATTGTCATAATCATTGTAGCTTTATATTGGGTCTTAACATCAGGTAACTAAAGTGCTCAAAACTCATTTTGACTTGACAAAATTCTTGATATGATTCTAGATGTTGTGATTTTCCATTTGAATTTGAGAAATAACTCGTTGATTTTTAGTCCACTGTCCAAGAATATTGCCTGCTATTATTTCTTTAAGGACTTCATTCAGTCTATAGATCAATTTGGTAAGAATTGTCTTTCTAATAATGTGGGATTTACTAATTACTATTATGGTATATCTCTTCATTTTTAGATCTTGAATTTCTTTCAGCAGTGTTTTGTAGTTTTAGTTAATGGACTTTTTTACATATTTTTTAAACAATGTTAAATTTATCCTGAAGTGTTTCATAGTTGTAAATAGCTGTATGTTTAAATCTTATTTTCCAATAGTTTTCTTCTATATAGAATTACACTTGATTTTAGAACATTGCACAAATTTGCTAAACTTGCTAATGAGTTCTAGGAGCTTTTTTCCTTCAATTTTTCTACGTGCATGATTATGCCATCTACTAAAAAGAGCGTTATTTTTTTCTCTTTTACCAGTATTCAATTTTTTATTGTTCTTATTGCACTAAGATGTACAGTATGAAGTTAATTAAAAGTAGTGAACACATATTTTTGCCCTGTTCTTGATATTTGTATAAAGCCTTCAGATTTGGGTTGTTTAAAATAAGGGTAGCTCTAGGTTTTCCTAGGTATTCTTTTTCAAGTTGAGGAATTTTCATTCAACTTTTAGTTTGTTGCAGATTTTATGATAAATGTGTTTTCAATTCTTTCAGATGCTCTTCTGCATCTGTAGAACTGTTTAAATTGCATTTTTCGATGTCTTAAGAGTGTAAATGATATTGATTGATTTTTAATTTTTATAATAATTGTGCATTTTAAGGATAAACTCAACTCTTTCATGGATCACACTTTTTATAAATCACTAGGTTCAAACTGCTGAAATTTTAAGTTTTTGAGGGTCTATACTCATAGAAGATACTGGGGTGTGTGTGTGTGTGTGTGTGTGTGTGTGTGTGTGTGTGTGTGTTTTAGATATGTTTGCCTGTTTTCTGGTATCAGTGCTAGTCTCATAAAATGATTGGGAAATGTTATCACCTCTCATTTGCTGAAAAAAAAAAAGAGAAGAAAAAAGAAGCAAATTGGGTGGAATTTGAAATATATTTTCTTTAAACTTAAATAGGATATTTTAAACTATGAATTCAATTTTTAAATAGATATAGAACTACTCAGGTTACCTATTTCCTCTATAGGTAGTTTGTTACTTTAATGTAGATAGATAGATTTATAGTTTTTGTCTTTAAAAGAATACTTTCATATCTAAATTATTGATATGAAAGTACAGTTTATCTTGCATACCATAGGTAATTTAATATCTTTAAATTATCTTTAAGAACAGAAGACAAAAATTGATATAAACTGTCTTCAGGCTCAGTAAAAAAGCCTAGCCTGAAAGTTTATTTAAATTGTTTAAAAATATATAACTTTTATTTGTAGTCGTAGACCCAAACTTCATTCCTATTGGATATTGAACAGTGTTATTTCTAAGAGTACTTGTTTGTAGACTTTGCATTATTTATTTTTAGCATATACTTATTCAAATTCTGGATTCTCATTTTCAAAAATCAGATTCACCTCCAAAGGAAAAATAATGGCCACATACTCAGAACCTTTAAACCAATAAATACATAATTGAAATACAATGTCTGTAAATGACTAGGATATCAATGGATTAGAAACTTTTCAGACTGAGTGCTTCTTTGAAGACTATTACTTTTTTTTGTGTATTTATTTTAAAATAAGCAATTTGTCTACAATTTTACCATTCATATTTGACAATAAAATAATATGTGTCACATAATATAATTTACAAATGTAACTATCGTACCAATGGATAGAAAGAATCAGAATTTAAAATATACCAAGGGTTTCCTCTGTTCTCTACTGAAGCTCATAGTAGAATCTTCCAGTTACAGGGTATGTAATTAGCAAATCAATGGGTTAATTTTTTAAAAAAATGCAATTTTCAATAATAATGAGAGTTAATATTTCTTATGGGAACTGGCTTAAAATGGGTTATGGGGAAATATGAATAGCTGAAATAGATTAATTATCTTTCAAATTTGGAATATTAAGATTGAATAAAACTCTTTTAAACACACTATTAAAATGACATCTTTGTGTGTGCAATTCAGGTCATGGATCTCATTTTTTTCCGGCCCCCCCCGCCCCACTGCCAAATTCATATTTTAAACTATTTCATTGTGAACCACTGAATGGAAATGATATTTTATGAAATTCTTGCCAGTGACACCGACAATATATTAATGATTTTATATACATTGACATAGGTAGATTGAGAGTCACTGAGTAAACAAAGGTTCCTCAAAAGCAATACTGTTTTTTGAGTAGACATCCTTTATTTGCCAGTCATTTGTAGATGCAAATTTTAAACCAAGATGACTGTGCTAGCACATTTATTCATTTAAGCCAATTTGATAAAATAAGCTATAAAATTAGGTTGTAATGTGAAAGTAGTATTAGCTCTCAATTATTTGCATGCTGATGTTAAGAAATTAAAGTTAATCCACTTTTATTTTTTATGATTTCAATGTTTTCGTTCATGCCTACTGCTGCAAAATTTTAACTATACCATTTGTTCTTGGAAAGCTGGCAAATGGATGTCTTCCAAAAGTTCCTGCCAATATAAATTAATATGTACCGTAAGAAGTACCCCCAGTGGTATAAAGATGCAGTCTCTTGGTAGCTTTTTTCAGAAGAAGCTTGAAGGAAAATTGAACAGCTCTGGCTCCTATACAGCAGACATGAAAACACTGTACCTTTAGCGTTGTCTTTGATAGTATGTACTAATTCACTCTAAAGTATTCTAGTTTCTATTTTGAAAGGGAGAATAAAAAAAGGCAATGTGTGAGTATATGTATGTATGTGTTCTTGTGAACAAAAATGAGCACAAAAGAAGTTATATCTATGTATCTATCTGTCTCCAGTCTTAGTGATACATTTTAACTTGAATATGAAACTCACATACTTTTGTTCTTCAGTCTAAGAAAAACAGTGTTTAAAATACATTAACATAAATTTAAAAGTTATAAATGATTTTCTTCAAATAACAAATTTTCTTCTGTGAAAAATTATTACAAAAATGTTAATTTTTAAATATATAATAAGCGTTATGTTTTAGGAGGATAAATATTTACCTGTTTTTTAAACTGATAAAAATGGGCTAAGATAAGTTGTAAAGGTATAAGTGAATATTTTATATTAAAGTCATCTTAAAATACTTTTAAAAATGTACAAGTAGTCATTTTAGCCCAAAATCTCATGGTGTGCAGAGACTCAGAGGCACACACATACATACAACTTCATAAAATGTGTAAAATTATTTTTTAAAAGAGGATTATTGTGGGATATATATATGGGCACATCAAAAAATAATACAATGTATTTTTCCAAAGAAAAAGAAGCCTCTTTGGAAACCTCTTGGAATATGGCAGTATTTTGACACTGTCAGGATATATTTTTAATTGTTTACATAAAACTATTTTTACTTAAATGGTACATTTCTGCTAATACAGTTTATATTTTATTAGAGTTTGAGGAGAATATTATAGACTTGCTTCTTACCACTTAATTTCTCTCTTATGTCCCATAAAATTTGTTAAGCTACCTCAACATCAGTCTCTCTGATATAAATTTAAATTCTAATAAATAAGATCCATAGAGTAATATAAAAGCCAAAGGTAATGATGTCATTAATTACTTTAGTTGTAACTATATTTGCCATGATTATTTTAGAATATTTATTTTCTTTTCAAATATCCATCACTTTAGCATAAGCATCTTACTCTCTCACATGTAATAAATACACTTGCCACAGATGTATGTGACTACTCAATAATATTTATTCATATTATTATTTTTTCAGAAGACTGAAAAAAGTTCTCCTGATGCCCTGTTATTAAAATACCAGAAGCTTTTTGGCTGACAACTCTCTTTTCTCTGGACACTTCCTCTTTTATCCATTCTTTGCCAAGTTACGTCTCAAGGTTCTTTCAAGTGTCAAAACTTAGCTGTCAAATCAATGAGACTGCAAAGGAAGGGACATGTATACATTGTAAATAATGTCCTTGATGTGAATACATTTATTTTTGTGTATCTGTTTATGTAGAAAAATAATGGCTAATATATTTCATAAGCATTTGCTTATTTGTTTATAAAAAAAGTATGTGCTCCATGTTTTAAAAATGTGTTTGCCTGAATTCAATATTTCTTTCTAGTAAAGAGTAGATTGAAGAAATTGCTTCTTAGAAAGTGAAAATATGAATAGATTGTAGTGTTCTTATCTCCTTATATATCCTATATGATTGATGATAACATTTCCTAGCATCATGAAGAATAATTGAGATGTAATTATGAAACACATAATTTGTCTTTTCTAATTATTCAAATCATACCCATTAAAAGCACAAAATTTAAAGGTCAGTTTATTGCACTCCATTAGTTCAATCAATACTTATTAGTGTTTAATTAGTTGCATTAGATCAATCAAATACTTATTGTGTCTACTATAAGGTAGATAACCTCCAGCAGCTGCTGATAGGAAAGTTCTAGCTTTCATGGTTCTTTAATTCTAGTGAGAATGGCAGACAAAAAGTAACACAGAGATATGTGATGTGTCAGGGGATGAGATTTGTAGCCTTAAACAGTACCTGTGAAACCTGGATGTAGTTAGGCAGCAAAACATGTAGTAGATATGTAAGAAAAGAAAATTGCTGATGCAAAGGCTACGTGTTAGCTTCTTGAGGGCACTGTAGCAAATTCCTTCAAACTGAGTGGCTTAAAACAAGAAAAATTGATTATCTCGGGGTTTGAGTGGCCAGTGTTAGATCGAAGTTTCAGCAGGGCCATACTCCCTCTGGAGGCACTCGTAGAGAATTCTTTCAGCTTCTCGGTTCCTGGCTGCATTGCTCCAATCTCTTGCCTCTGTCTTCACATTGCCTTCTCCTCTGCCCCAAAGTCTCAGAGAAACCACAGCCCTGTTGATACTTTGATTTCAGACTTCTAGCCTCCAGAATTGTGAGACAAGTTTCTGTTGCTTTAATCCACCCAGTTTTCTGAAACTTCTTAAAGCAGGTCGAGCAAATTAATACAGGCAGGAAACTGAACTAGGTGCAGATAAAACTAGAGCTCTAGAGAATGCATGTACCCATTAGAGACTGTTTCAGTGCATGCAATAGAAAACTCAAATAACAACTTATCTTTTAAATAAATATATACGTATTAAAGCTTTATCACATAAGAGCTCCAGGGCTGTTATGATGGTTTCAGTTTTTCGTTAAATATTAAGGATCATTCTAGCTATTTTTACAACCTCCATAGGGTGTGGTCCATATCCACTAGCTTATAAGATAGCTACCAAGTTTAAATGACACACTGCATTTTAGAATGCTGAAAATAGAAAAGAGCAGGGACAAAATAGGAGTGCCACCTGGACTTACTACCATTGTAGAACATTCCTGAAAGCACCATGTAAATATTTCTGGTTATATCTCGTCAGCCTCCATCTCTCTATAGAAGGCATAATAGGGAATGTAGTTCTGGGGATAATCACTATGCCACTTCAAATAAAATCAAAATTCTATTACTGGAAAAAAGTAG
>PVKP010021769.1:0-38647 GCA_004027715.1 Plecturocebus donacophilus
GCATCAAAACAGCAGATGCTCCCAGGGTAATATTTGGTGTACTGTCCACCATATGCAATGGGAGGCCCAATATTGATGAATGATTGCAGAGCTTGGTTTCTTTATGTAGTAGGGTGGTATCTGTACTAGTGACACAGTTAAAAAGAAAATATTTTAAAATCTTAGGAATTTAAGGAAGGTTAGAGATAATCCAATCTCCTTACCCTTTCATTTTCTGGAAACAGAGAGAGCTTAAGGAATGGGTAAGTGTGACCTAGATGTTAGCTGCAGCTACCTTGACACTAAGAGATTTGGCTAAGCTTGACAGGAGTCCCCACAATGTGCCTTGGGAGTTAAACTCTACATTCCCACCCCTATTCTCTTTCCTGTTCTCTTTCTGGTCCTTATTTTCTCCAGAACACCAAGAAAATTCTTCCTCTCATTTCACATGGAAGAAGCCTACCCAATTTAGGTGGCCTTGGTAACCTCTTCTTCCACCTTAACCCCTTTCTCAAACAAATTTAAATCTTTCTCAGACAACTGGTAGGGAACAAAACTTTCTCCATCATATCACATTCTTCTCAGAGCTAATCTAAAACTCAGGTTTTAAATTTTTGAATCCGTGCTGTTTCTACAACATAATATATCTGCTTGAAATAAGATATAATGTAGTGCTGAAAGCCATTACCATGTAGCCATATACTCGTGTTTTTTGAATTTGTCAAATCTTTTCCACTTTGTAAGAGAGGGCTAAGATCAGCCAACTTTTTAATGGGCTGATATCTAGAATCCAGGCTTAAAGTTTTTATACTAACGAATTAAAATCTTTGTAATTATACACATCTTTTATGCAGTTGATATGGATGTTAATAATATCTTTGCAAATGAACCGATAGTATATACAGATTTACTAGCAGTTTTTTGTTACTGTAAGTATATACCTGTTGCCCCATATTAAATAAACGATATCAGTAAATTTCCTAACCTTTCCCCGTTTTATGTTCTTGTGTATTTGAAATATTGGAGTCAGAATCTGTTTGCCTTTGTGTTTGAGCATGTAAATTTAAAATGGTCAGGGCTCTAGATCTTATATTTTATGCAGGATATTTTGCTCATCATGAGTCTATAATGTCAAATAATAACCACAAGGATTTACAAAGCCCAGTTTGAGAAAGGTCACCAAAATATATGAGTTGACTTTTAGAGCTGATACTCTAGGCTTGAAATGAGGATGATTAAATCTTAACCCTTCACTAAAGTTTGGAAAAGGCTGGCTGGATTTGAGTTTTAAAGACTCATGGATGATTAGCCTTGTTTTTCTATTATACCCTTCTCCCAGTTCAGCTACTCAGCACTGTTTTTAGAAGTATTGTTGTTTAAAAAAAAAAGAGGAACAAAAGTCTTACCTCATCAGCATGTAAAGTATGAAAAATAGGATGGAGGAAAGACATGAGATGAAAAGACTAGTTTGAAAATGTTCCAAGATCCCAAGATGCAAAGCATCATGGAAGTAGAGAACGTGGCTGTGTGGGATTGCTCCAATCTCAGCAACATAAAAAGGCAGAATGTTTATCAAGTCTTTGAAACAGCTTTATTCCCAGAAAGGACCAGTTATAGTTTAATATAAACCAGAAATTGTGATTGAAGGCTACTTCCTGGAACAGGTAGCCTCAGAGTTCCAGGATGTGTGAGCACAGGAGGAAGTACTGTTCACTTCCAGGGAAATGACTGGTGAGTCGAAGGCATCTGAAGAACAATGACATCGTAAAGGCTGGAGAGCGTGCAGAGAGCAAGCTGTTATTGTTTGATGTATCTGAACGAGACTGCTTGAGTATCCTATGTGAAAATAGTTTTGTCCCGAGGTCTGGAGTTTCATTCTGCTGCTCATCAATATATAGTTTTACAGGCTACTTTAAAACAGGACCACTTACTTATGGCCAGCTTGGCCAATTAGAGAGAAAACCATGAAACAGCTGAATGTTAACTTTCTCTGGAGGTTGATGTTGAGAAAAAACCATGAACTTCAGAGCTCCATAGACTTGAGGTTAGAGTTCTGACTATCCTTATCAACGGTGTGCCTTTGGGCAAGTCATTTAACCTCTCTGAACCTCAGTTTCCTCTTCTAAAAAGGGAGTAATAACGAGGTCCTCATCGTGGCATATTCAAAGTAAATGAATTGGCATATATAAAGCGGCTAGTGGAATACCTGGCATAAGGCAAACCCTTGATAAATATCTTTTCCCTTATTTCCCTTCAGTTCTTTTCTTCCTCCCCACCATCGTTTCCCTGTTTGCCTGTCACCTCTATCTTATACCTTTTCTCTTCTCCCCTCCCCTCCCCTCCCCTCCTCTTTTTTGAGATGGATTCTTGCTCTGTCACCCAGTCCAGGGTGCAGTAGCATGATCTCAGCTCACTGCAACCTCCGCCTCCTAGGTTGCAATTCTCTTGCCTCAGCCTCCTGAGTAGCTGGGATTATAGGAGCGCGCGACCACACCTGGGTAATTTTTATATTTTTAGTAGAGATGGGGTTTCACCATGTTGGCCAGGCTGGTCTCTAACTCCTGACCTCATGATCCACCCACCTTGGCCTCCCAAAGTGTTGGGATTACAGGCGTGAGCAACTGCACCCAGCCTGTACCATATTTTCATAGAGCTGTTACACTGTTCCTTCCATGGACCTGGCTAACAAAGGCTTTAAGTGTCATCTAACCCAAGTGTACTACCTATACTATAAGCTTCTAGAGGCAACTTTGAAAAATTGAAAAGTTATTGTGACTTAAAGGAACAAATCTCTGATGGTAGAATTCTAGCTCCTGGCTTACTGGTATGGGAGACAGTTTTGTCTGGGGCCATTCCCAACTTGGTATCACACTTTATGCTTTTCTGAGCCTTTGACCTTTTCTTCATTGTGGTCTTTGTCTACCTACTTGTAAGGCCAGCCTGCCTATAAAAGGGAGGAATCTCCGTTTTAATCAGAGGTCAGGATAATTTACAGTTCCTGTGCCAGTGGTCTGTGTGCAATGAGATTGTGCATAGCTTCATTAGCGAGTTTACTGTGCTGGGCCTTTCCAAAGATTGTGTTTCTTGATTTGGTCCCTGGATAAATTTGCAAGTGCTAATCTAGTTGTTGCTGGAGAGCATCCAAACCTAAGGCAGAACCATTGCTCCTTGGATTGTTAGGCATTAGGTTGGCAGGGTCTTGGACTCTGGTAAATTCTGCAGGCCTAAGGGAGACTGGTCATCCAGCCAGGTGTAGGGTAAAGGAATTATTGGGAAGTATGCAGTAAGGGAGGCCTGTGAGATCAGTACTGTGAAGGATTTGTGCTGTGACTTCCAAGTCTAAATTCAACAGAGATTTATTGAGTGCCTACTAAGTGCCAGACACCATTCTAGGAATTGAGGATGTGTCAGAGAATAAGATAAAAATATTCCTGCCTTTGTGGGTCTTATATTCTAATGGGGAGTAGGGCAGAGAAGTACACACATAAAGAAAAATCACAATACATACACTAGCTAGATACATAAATAACTGTTGGTAGGTGATATGTGCTATGGTAGAAACAAAATAAATCCGAGAAAGGGGGATTGGGAATGTGGATGAGAGATGGAAAACGATTTCCTATAAGGCGGTTAGAGAGACCTCACTGAGGATGTGATATTTGGATATTTGAGTGAAGATGACAGAGAGAGGGACGTATAGATTAGGAATCAGAGTGGGAACCGTTTGAGGTGTTGTGGGAGGGGTGGCACATTTTATAAGGATGGCCTCTGATGGCCTCTGTGAGGACTCTGGTTTCTACTCTGAGAGAATGGGGAGTCAATAGAGGATTCTGAATAGGGAATCTCTCTTATATTTTAATAGGATCCCTCTGGCTGCTATGTGGAAGAGAGACTATAGGGTTCTAGGGTAGAAGCCAGGGGCCGTTTGGGAGGCTCCTGCTGTAATCCAGGTGAGAGATTGAGGAGGTGGGTGTTGGGCTAGGGTGGCTGCAGTGGACAGGGTGAGAGTGGTTCTATTCTGGTTTTATTTGGAAGGTAGAGTCAGCAGGATTTGCTACTGGATTGGATATGAGTGTGAGAAGAGAGGAATCAGTGAGAACTCCAAGGTGTTTATCCTAAGCAGCAGGAAGGAAGGTATTGCTTTCACCAAGATGTAGATGACTCGGGGAGGAGACAATTTAGAGGGAAAGGGCAAGAGTCTAGCTTAGTCTGAGATGCCAGATTTGGGTTTGCTAACCAGGAGAAGATATGGGGGAAGTTGTTGCGTTTGAGCTTAGGGGAGTCCAGGGGAGAAGATCAGGCTGAGTATATACATTTGAGGGTCACCAGCATGCAGATGGCGATTAAAGCCAGGGCACTTTCCAGAATCACTTCTTTTTCTGTGGGGGTTTCTTGTTTTTGTGTCAGAACTCATATTCCCTAAGGGTGGATTCAGATCAAGCTTCTAGACATAGGTCCCTTCCACTTTCTCCACCCATCTGAGCTTTAGACCTGGATGGGTTCCATTGTCTTCAGACTGGAGGACTCCTCCCCAAGGAAGATACAAGACTATCCTGTCAGAATCTTTATCTTGGATCTCGTCTGAAGTTGTGTGTGTGTGTGTGTGTGTGTGTCTGTGTGTGTGTTTTAATGTGTTTAATATGTGGTTATATTTTATAAATTAAGCATTCATTTATGGGGAATGTGTATTTAAAAACTTCTTACTAGCAAAGTGGGAGATTTGAAAAGTTTACATACCACATTCTGAATGAAGAGTAGAGGGAAACTTAGTTAATTCTGGACCTCTCAGTGGGGGTAGGTAGTACTTAGGGAGTCCTATTTCTTTGTCCCTGTTTGAAGAAGAGGGACACAGAGCTTGCCTATTGTAGAAGAGATGCCTTTTTAATGATTCTGTTAAAACTTATTGAAGCCCCTACTAGGGCCAGATGGAGCAGTGGGCGTTTTTGCCAACATTATATCCTCATAGCAACCCCAGGAGTCTGGACCAGAGAATCACTCTCCGTGAAGGAAACAGGAATGGGGTGGTGTCAGGTCCTAGGCTCTCACCCCAAGGCTACTCTTCCCTAGTTTCAAGCCCACCCTTACCCCATGAATTCCTGATTTGAAATGTTCAACTTCTTTCCCTCTAAATCCCTTTAGAGTTTCAGTAAGCATTCTCCTAAAGTCTGCACTTGAGATGCTTAATAAGAAAAAAAAAATTGGACAATGTCAAATGGTGGGCAATGGCTCCCTTGGGAGGAAAAAGCCTGTTGCATTTTTTCCCCCTTTTTTTCTCTCCCTTTTAAGCCTTTTATAGGAAAACCTCAAGTTTCACCCATTGTCTGCAGCCCTCTGGCATTCTGTCAGCTCTTTTAAATCATCAGCTATCTTTTCCGTATGTTGATCTCTTATTTCTCAAGGTAGATTGTAAAAGCCTTGAGGGCCAGGACTCTGCCCAGGCTGCCCAGGCTCCCTTTCTCTCACTCTCCTCTCTCTTAGTGCCTTGACCTGGTGGGCGTTTAGTAATGACTGATTGATTGATATTAATGTCTAATTAATGTATTAATTATATACATTATTAGTTCAAAAGCTTTGATTATGAATAAAATAAAACAGATGCATTAATTCAGCAGTTTCCAATAGCCAGGAGCTGAAAGGAAGGCAGCTGTGGCCTAATTTACGCCTCCCACCTGCCTTTAGTTTGCTGAGTATAAAGGGGAAGTGTTGTCTGTGACTCTTCGAGGTCTACTGAGGTGTCTGAGTCATGACAAAAATGACTTCAGAGACTGAAGCAATGTCTCCGTGGAAAGCCCTGTCTCCAGCTCTGTGAAATGTAAATCTGGGAACTGCTGGGGAAGGCACAGGCAGTCAGGTGAGCCTAATGGGAAGAGCGTGAATCTAGAGAGAGCGTCGCTAAGGTAACCAGAACCCCAACTCTGAAGGTTTTGCTTGGCTTCACAAAAACCTTCTAGCTTGTCGTTTTAAAAAAGAACTCCACAAAGTAGACTCAGGAAAATGTGCTTTGGAGCTATGGTCTTCAAAATCCAGAGCTCCTCAGAATCACTGGAGAACTAAGTTAAACTCAGATTCCTGAGTCCCCTCTCCCTACCCCCAGAGAGTCTGATTCAATAGATTTGGAGTGGGGGGCCCAGGTATCTGCATTTAAAATGGAAGTTCATTTATTTATTTTTGGGCATGAGTGGTTCTAGAGACTACACTTTAAAGAATTATCATGTTTGACTTGGAGTTTCGTTGAGGTAAGGACCTGGGTTCTTGGAATTGGTCTGGTTATCTTTAATGTGTTAGTAATCTCTTTGCCAGTAGATGCGTTTTCTTATGCTTCCTTGGTCCTGAGTTGACTTGAAGCTGTGCTTTCCTTCCCAGGCCTGAGTTTGAACTGGTATTTTGGAAGGAAGAAATGAGACAAATAAAATTATTTAGTGAATGGGTACCCAACACTACTTTGTTCCTGGCACTATTCCAGGTACTTGGGATGAACAGGGGATTAAGGTTAAGACCCTGCTCACATGGAACTTCTATTCTAGAAGGCTCCTGGGTCTATATTTATGGTCAAGAAGGAATCCTGTCTCTGAAATTGAGCGAGTGTATGCTTCGCAGGTCTTAAGTGGACATCATCTGCTCCCTGTTTGATAGATGAGGAAAGTAGGCGCCTCTAGAGCTTGAGTGACTCATCTGAGATGATTCTTAGTAACAGAGGTGCAATGGGTGGGGTGTGTTCAGCTCCCAGCATGTTGAAAGGGTCAGTATCCACATATCCAGTATCCCAGTGTTCCGTCTTATCTGCTCTCCTGTGAGAACAGTTTTGGAGAAGATGGCTAGGGGGCAGCATCCTCTTGTGATGCAATTCACTGGACTCGGACAATGACTTTCCGCTAGGCTCTAAGCCTGGTCGTTGAATTCGATGGGTCTCTGTTGCTCCTAGCGCAAATTTCAGGAGTCATTGGATCATGTGTATGTTTATAGCACATGTCCTCTCTGATTTTCTAGAATTTCTAATGTTTTAGAATTTTCTAGAATTCAGTCTAAGCCCAGACCTTTGTCTAAGCATGCCTGGTGTCTGCCTCAGTGGCGTCTTAAGGTATGAAATAATAACTAGCAGTAATTTCACTTCCTGGGGGAGGCATCAGGTATGCCTTCACGCTAATGGACATATATGAAGGTGGAGAGCAAAGAGCCGAATGGAAGAGGGAGATGTGGTTTCCCTGATTTTGTACAGAGGGAAATGCATGACCTCCCTGCCTTTCACCTTGAGCTCAGAGATACCACTTATTTTTACACCATCCAAATTCTATCATTCTGGAGCAAAGAGCTGCTCACTTATCCTAATTATGGGTCTTGTTGGATTGTAGGTACCAGGGATAATTAGTGAAGGTGGCAATGGGGGTTGTGAGAGAAAAGAAAGGTAATGGGAACAGCAGGGACAGAAAAGAAGGCAAAACAACTGACCAACTTTGGGGATGATAAAGTAGATGCTCACCTGGGCTTAGGGACAGCCTCCTGCCCCCATCACAGTGAGGGAACAGGGAGTGTTTAAGATATTGGTGGCTGTGTGCCTGTGCGTAGGGCTTGCTCTGGGGTTTCAAAGGCTGTCTAACCCTGTTTGTTAGGCAGAGCACTGGATATTTTCTCTGAGCACTTCAGGTCTAAATGAAATTTAGCTTTCTCAAAAATTCTAATTATTTCTACATTCCTAAAGGTCTGAGAAGGCCATGTATGTAGTACTGATATTATTCTCCCAGGTGGTTGGGTACTGATTTTTAAACTTCCTTTGTTTAGAGGACTCGGAGATGAATAGATGGATCTGGAATGTTTGGGGCATGAATGAAGTACATAGTTGGGTGGACTCATAGGCAAAGTCTAAGTTCCTGAGGGTCATGACTGACTCAGCTTAGGCTGTCATGGCACTGGGTGAATTCAGAGTACCCAGTGGGAAGGTGGGCTGGGGGTGCATGGATCGGGGTATGGAGAATGGGATGTGGGTATTGTGTATTTCTCTCTTCCCTTTGGTGTTTGTGTTATTATTACTAGGAGTGAGCCAGCTCTTTCTGCCTCAAAGACGAAATTATTCCCTGCAGAGTAAATGCCATCTACAGACATATTTGTGACTTCCACCAGGGCTGCCTTTGATACTGCATTCCTGTAACATTTCCCTCAGAGTAACATCATCTGACACAGTAGCCATTAGCCACGTGACTATATTTCAAATGATTAAAATGATAAAAATAAATTCACTTCCCCTGTCTCACTAGTTCAATGTGCTTATAGCCATGTGTGGCCAGTGACTCATATGGACAGTGCAGAATGGTAGAAAATCTCCACCACTGCAGAAATTCCTACTGAACAGAGGGTCTTAAAGTCCTTTCTAGTCCAAGGAACTAGAACCGCCTTGGGCCTATGTTTGCTCATGGGGGAATGGGGACTCTTCCTTATCAATGAGCCCTGTAGTTGTGCCATACCAAGCCACCTGATGGAGAGCCCCAGAGTGGAAATGACAGGCAGAGCGGGTAGGGGGTGGTACAGACTAGCTAGGTTCCCAAAAGTGGATAAAATAAGCTCCAGTGCAAGGACAACTGACCCACTCAGGTGCTTTGGGACAGGGGAAGTATATCAGTTATTTAAGAGATGGCTTATAACAACAACTTATTTTTCATGATTCAGTGGATTGACTCAGAAGTTTGCCCCAAGTTAGGTTGAAAAAGAAATGGGAGTAGAATCCAGGACCATGAAAAGTAGGCTTTGGAAGTTTTAGGTAAAAATTTTGGACTTATCACTTTAACACCTGAAAGGGACTCTTCACTGTGGTTTCATTCCCCTTATTTAGAAATGAGAAAATCCCGTTTCTGAGAGGTTGTGTGACCTGCCCAAGGTGGTGGAGTAGTTAGGCTGAGCCTAGGATCTAAGCTCCTAACTTTGAATTATTGGCTTTTTGTATTGGACCAAACTACCTCTCAACAAAAAGGAAATATTATGGCCTCATTGGGTTTGTAGTCCTCTGTGGTCAAACAAGTTGATTTTCTTTTCTTTTTTTTTTGAGACGGAGTTTCGCTCTTGGTGCCCAGGCTGGAGTGTAACTTGGATCGTGCTCCCGGTAACCTCTGCCTCCTGGGTTTGAGTGATTCTCCTGCCTCAGCCTCCTGAGTAGCTAGGATTACAAGCATGTGCCACTATGCCACCTACTTTTGTATTTTATCAGCGATAGAGTTTCTCCATGTTGGTCAGTCTGGTCTCAAACTCCGGACCTCAGGTGATCCGCCCACCTCAATCTCCTAAAGTACCAGGATTATAGCCGTGAGCCTATAGAAGGCGTGAGAAGAAGAAATACGTCTTCTTCTCAGGACACCCAGCTAAGTTTGAATTTCAGTGCTCCTTCTCAGTGACACAAAGGGAGACAGGAAAAGAGATATTAGACTCTCCCTTTTAACCCAGAACCTTTGGTGACTGGAAGACAAGTTGTATTCTACCAACAGCGGAAACGCATGGAGGCAAGAATGAGTGAGAAGACGGAAGAAAAGAATGACGTGCATGGCTTAGAAAACAGATCTCATCTGATGGAGTGAACTGGTTCCTTGGAGAGAAGCATGCCTTAGAAATATCAGCTCATCAAAGGCATAGTTGACATCTGCAAGCCCAGAGGGTCACGGAGAAAACCAGCCACCAACTTGGCAGGCAGCTGAATTGTCCCCTCCAAGATGGTGAGTAGAGGAGAGAAGGCTGCCTTTTCCCCAGAAGACCAGTCCAGCCCTCATTAGGATATCTCTGAAGATATATGTTTCCTTTACCAGATATTGCCTTATAGGAAGGGACTCTTTGGCGAGAAGCCAAGTGTCTACTTTGGGACAGGGAAAGTCTATCAGTTATTTATTGCTATATAACAAAGAGATTGCTTATAGCAACAATTTATTTTTCATGATTCAGTGGGTTGACTCAGAAGTTTGCCCGAAGTCTATTGCTGGGGTCACTTATGCAGCTGCATTCATCTGGCAGATAAGCCAGGTTTCATCAAGATCTCTCTCCCACATCCAGGGCCTTAGTGTTGACTGGAGGCTGAGCACCTTGGTTCTCCTCCGTGTGGCTTCTCATCTTCCAGGGCCTCTTCTTGTGGCTCCTCAAACCAGAAAGATGACCTGGGTTTCATGATAGCATGTTGGCTGGTTCTAAAAGAATGAAGATAGAAATTGTCAGGCTTCTTCAGGGCTAGGCCTGTAACTGACACAGCATCACTTACGCCCACTTCTGTTGGTCAAAGCAAGTCTAAAGGCCCAGCCAGATTCATGGAGAGGAGAAATAGATCATATCTCTTGGTCTGATGGGTGGTGTGATTGGCAGCCCCATTTGAAGGCAAACTGCCATAAAAAGTAAAGTACTTTTATACCTGCTTAGTCCAAATATACATTAGCAAGCTTTCCCTTGGGTAGGGTTGCAATCTTTAGCAAATAAAAATACAGGACACTCAGTTAAATGTGAATTTCAGGTAAACAATGAGTCAGTTTTTTTATTGTAAGTATATTCCGTGAAATGTTTGGAATATACTCGTAGTAAAAAAGTATTTGTTGTTTATTAGAGATTCACACTGAACTGAACAGTTTATATTTCATTTTGCAACGTTGGTAATAGTGGCTCTCCAAGGGCAAGATTCTCAGAGGGCATAAGTGTGGGTTTTGGAGGGATTTGGTCCCCAGAATCTGTAGTCCAAGGCATGGATAGTTTGACAAAAGTCCCCTAGTGCAAGGTTTTCAGACTCTCATGTGTACAGGAATCATCCAGGGATCTGGTTAAGGTACACATTCTGGTTTAGAAGGTTTGGGGTAGGGCCCAAGATTTTGCCTTTCTAACAAGCTCCCAGGTGATGCCCATGGTGGTCCATGGAATACAATTTGAGCGACAAGAAGCTAGGTCTGTAAAGGCCCAGATAGGAAATATGTTTGGCTTTGTGGGCTAGAGAGCCTCTTTTGCAACTCCTCAGCTGGTGTTTCGTCAGGAAGGCAGCCACAGACAATATGTAAACAAATGAGCGTGACTGTGTTCCAGTGAGACTTCATTTCCAAAAGTAGACCGTGGACAGAATTTGGCCTGTGGCTGGCCGTCATTTGCTGACCCTGAGTTAGGTGATTCGCATGTGCTTCTTTCTCTAAAGATAATCTCTGGTGCGAGGAAGGGAAGGCTTTTACTAGTAGCTTATGATTTCAGGAGTTCAGAAAGGATAGTGCTAAATCGCTCACTGCCAAACACAGATTTCTCTCTGCTCATAATTATTCAGATCTTCAACTAATATTTGGTTCTCTATTGAAATGCAAATTCCCTTTACTAGGAGTCCTGTTAAGCTGATAAACAGCGTTTACATCCCTGATTAAATGTATTTAGGATCCCTTCTGGAGGGGACAGAGGACCCTAGAACAGGGAAGCTGAGCTCTAACTCACTTATGTTTGCCTAGAGTAGGCCAGCTGGTTTTTACCTTGCTCTTCACACTTCAGGTGTGCTTGTCAGTGTCAATAACTAGAATACTCATGTTACTAAAAGGTATTTAGGTATGTGAACAAGATGTTGCTTGATCAACTGTCCTGGTTTGCCTGGGCCTGAAGGATTTCCTGAGATGTGGGACTTTCAATGCTGAAACCAGGACAGTTCCAGGCAAATCAGGATAGAGAGAGAGGCAGAGAAGTCACTGAGCTCTCAGACAATCAATTCCCACAATCATGATTTGGTGACAATGCAGCGTATTTCCACTGAACTCAAAGGTGATTAGAAGCGTCTCAAAGGAATACCCATTTTATTTTAGTTGAACTTGAAAAACAGCTGCCATTCTGTTCTGTACTTTTAGGGAGGCATTGTTAGAGGCAACACAAGCGCGGGGTTGGGAAGTGCTTGCTAGGGCCACGTTTCGTGGCCCTCTGTAATTAGGTGCTGAGCTTGCCACGGGTGACGGTGGTGGAGATGGTAATGGTAATAACGATGGTTATTATAAATAACCACTAACACTTTTTTGGTGCTTACATATATGTCAGGTAAATTGTATGTTTCACATTCCTTATCTGATTAAATGTTCTCCCAGCAAACCTGTGAGCTAGGTACTATTATTTTCTCAATTTTACAAACAACTACCTTATGGTTTAGAGAGTTGTGTTGACTTGTCCAGTCACATAGCTAATGCGTTGGTGTTCAAATGCTTAAGATCCTGAATTCTTAATTACTTGTGAGTCCACAGCACCAAGGCCTTTCCTAGATTAACTCTTGCCTCTTGGACCCCTTTCCTGGCCCCCACCCATCTCTGATGTGATAGGAAGCACACACTTGCTATGTGTTTTTGACAGGATATTTTACTTCGCTGAGCCTGTTTGCTCATATGCTTAAAAATGGGATGGTTACTGGTACTTTGGATTGTTCATTTCCTTCTCTAGTCCCCCCGCCTCCCACTTTTTGCCACAGTCATAATCGTTTCATTCTACAGGGTGAGTCTCTACCATCAGAGAAAGTTTGGTATAGTTCAGTCATTCTCAGTTTGGCTACCGGACTAGCCACAGCTGGGAACAGTTAGAAAAGCAAATTTCTTGAGCCCCACCCTAGATCTACTGAATCAGAAAATCTGGAGGTGAGATCCAACAATCTGTTGCATGGTCAAGTTTGAGAACTATGAATATAACGAAAAGAACTTGAGGTCTTAAATCAACAGAACCAAGCTGAATTTGGCTTCTCCCATTTTTGTGATGCTCACATCAATACCACACTATAAACTTTTTGAGCTTTTGTGTCCTCCTCTCTAATATGGAACATCCTAATCTCACAGTTCTATGATGAGGGTCAAATGAGAAAATGGCACCAAAATGAGTTTCAACATTAAAGCGTCAATGTTGACATCATCCATCTGTGGGCACCTCTCCCAAATAGCTCATATTCTACCTTCCTGCTGGCGTATAAATCCTGTAGAAACTTATTTTTGGCTAAGAAAAGGTAAAACAGCCAAATAAGTAATAATTATATAGCAGGTCACGATCTTTAGAGTACTTCCAAATGATTTTATTCAATTCTTATACCCGTTCTGTGAAATCGAATTTTAAGGAAGCTCTGAGGTTCAGAGTGTCAGTGACTTGCCTGAGTTGCCACTGCAAGTGTGTGTGACAAAGCTAAGGCTTAAATTCAGTCTCAATTAAAAATCGGGCACTTCCTGTAGATCACTCTGGTTAAAACCAGAGACAAAGGGCGGGCAGCTGCCAGCACGAAGCCTCCTCCAGCCCACCGATCTCCACCTTGGCTACACATTGCAATCACCTGGAGAGACTTTAAAGTCTCCCAACCAATTAATCAGAATCTCTGGGCATGGGACCCCAGCATCAATATATTGTGAAGCTCCTCAGGAGATTCAGTTGCAGTGAAGGTTGAACACATGGCTTTAAAATCCCTGGCAGTTCTATTAGGCAGCGATGCTTGATGCTTGCTGGGTGGGTGGCTATTGTGGCTATTGTTATGTTTCAATTTCTTGATGATTCCACTAGATATCCAGGGTTGAGAAGCACAGCATGTCTTTTCCCCAAGCAGGCTCACTGGCCATCAGAATGAAGCCCGCCTCTCTACTTCTGGCTTTATCACTTGGCAGAAAAGCACTTGTTAAAAATGCATACACATGTGACTTTGTCCTCTTCATGGTTCAGCACCAGAATTTAAGCAACTAGTGGACAGGACCTGTCCTTGGAGCTACATCCGACATCCCTACCACAGGGCATATTGGTGTCTCGTAACCAATGTGGGCCCACAGGTACAGTAGTCAGCGCTTACCTCCAAACCATATTTAGGGATCTCTCACATGACGAAGTTTCCTAAACAGGTAGCCAAAGCCAGAGAAAGAGATGCTGACTGTATTAAAATTCCTCTGGGCATGTCCACTGACTCACAACACATGCTCATTAATATAGCTGAGCAGGCATCCTCCCTTCCTCCTGCACGTGAGGCACATACGCAGAAAGCCGGGCAGCCACCGGCATTCAGGATGGGGGAGCTGCTACTCTGATCTGGCTGCTTTGGCTTGAGGCCTTTTGGGGCACTTGGATGACCAAATCTGAGATGGGCACTGAGTCTTCCTGGCCTTGATCTAAAGTCCACTTTTCTCTGAATGGTGGTGCGTGGACGGGACATTGCTTATCATCCAGCTCACTGTGCACCTGCTGATACAGCGTTCATTGCAGTATGGGTTTTTGGACCTCCTGAAAGTGCTTGTCACAAATGCTGGTACCCAGACCGCATTTTAACTCTCAGATTCTTTGGAAGAGGGTTGGGGCTGGGAAGTTGAATCCTTGGCAAGCTCCCTAGTTGTTTCCTAGGCTTTTGAAAGTGTGAGAGCCACTGCACTAACAATTTTGGGATGGTCTAGAAAGCTTAATTCCACCAGTTCTTTGGAAGAAACCAAGTGAGACCCTTGGACTGTAGAGAATTGTGTTCGGAGGGAATGTATTGGGTAAGTTAGGAGAAAAGGGAATTGTGGCATGTCTAGGGAATGGGATAGGGGAGGGAATGCATGTGTGCATGTGCATGTGTACATGGCGGTGCACATGTGTGGGTGCACATGCCTGTGGCCTGTACTTGGGGTGGCAGCTGTTAGCGCTGCTTAGGTATTCATAGCCAATTGCTTTTGCTGTTCCTTGCTTTATTAGCTTTTGCCAAGTAGTTCAGCTTTTACTAAGGGCACCCGGGTTTATGGCAGCAATATTTCTCGCAGTGTCAGAAATAAAATATCAAGCTAATAACAGACTCCCTGCTAATGTAAATTGCACAAGGAAGGCGATCTTATTCAGGAGGAAGTCCTACCAGGGAATGCTAAGTCTTGAGATTTTTGAAACAGCAGTCGGTGGGATTGGATACACTTTGCACTTACTAAGAAGATAAAATAAATGATTTGTGTTAAGTGGTAGCAGCTGCAGAAAAGAGCATTTTCCTACACCTGCCTCTTCCCAAGGGACTTAGGCCCTCCCAGAGGCTCAGGCAAAGGGGCAGAGGCTTAACCGTGGGACTTAGGGAGAGATTTCCTTTCTCTCCTCCCCCTCTCTTTTATTGCCACTTCTCAGTCTCGATGGATATAGCAAGCCGATCGGTTTCCCTTATGTGTTATAAAGAGGAACCCATTTTGGGATGATGAGGGATCTGGGAAGGAGGTCTCCTGGCAGTTTCTGAGATTTCCTCTCTTTCTTCCTCGTTACATTCAGGCACCTGCTGGGCAAACCTACCGCTGCCACTTGTTACAGAAAATGTTGACAAGACTGAGGGAAGCTGAGGCTTGAAAGAACCAGAGGGAGCAAAGATGCTGCTTTTCTGTGCCATCAGGTCCCTGGGGACAGGCCCTGAGTGTTGTGCCTACTTTAGCTCTGAAGGGCCTGGGGCAGATGTGTCAGGGACTTCTGAGAAGATGGGGTTGTGTTCAAATAGAAAGGCCATTAAAGGCTGTGATTCCAGGTTTTGGGACACCTGGGAGGCTGAGAGGTGATCTCAGGAGAGGGAAAGGCCTTGGGTGCTGGCTCAGCAATAAAGATCTGAAACTGCTGATGCTCTGTTGAGACCTGAAGCATGGGTGGTGGGGAAAAGCAGGCGTCTTCTGATGCATGATTGCCCCAGCAACCAGAAGGCCCCGCAACCTCTGGCTGATCTCTGACTACAGTCTTAACTGCTGTTCTTGCCCATCCTAGCATCACTGGAATCAGATGTCCATCTTTCCAACTCCAGAAGGTTGGCCTAGTTCTAATGTCCTTTGTATTTGATCCTAAAAGCCAGGTCCCACCCTTATTACTTCCTCCCCACCTGGTCTGCCTCAGTAACTCACACAATCACTTGCCATTTCCACTGGAGAAAAATCGGAGGGAAATGTCAGGCTCCGTGTGAATCAAGCCAACCTCAGAAATAATCTCATTGACTCCTTGAAACAGTTGCAGTGGCCCTGTGGAATAGGCAGCAGCTATTAGGGCCCCTGTTTTCTGGGTGAGGAAATAGGATCAGAGAAGTTAAATGGCTTACTCACATTCACACAGATAGCATAATGCAACTGGGGTGAGATGCGCTCTTCTGACTTCTCAATCTGTGATCCTTCTAACACCCCACCTCACCCAGGGGAGCCTTGCACTGTTACTGCACTGTCTGCACATGCTCAGAGAACTCTGCCCAAACCACCAAACCCACCGTGCCTCCATGCTACAGGACATGTGGTTGAGACACGAACAGCTCTGAGACCAAATGCCTGTCCCCAAGTGGGCAGGAGACAATGAAACTCTCTAGCTAGGACAGCAGTGGGAGGGAGCAGGAGCAGGTGGCACGTGGGCAGAGGCTTGTCCAGTAGATGTGGAAAGAGAAGCAGTCATGCTTTTGCGTGCAGGGAAGAAATGAGGACTTTGCTGACAGCCAAGGGTGATGGATGGTGTGGGAGACTGCATGGGGCGTGAGTAGTAATGTGATAGAGGGTGCACATTACGGGCAATTACAATTTGAATAAGTTATCAATGGAAAGAAGTAGAGGAGTGGAAAACTGTTTTATTAACCCCCTGAAGTTACGTTCGCAACATTTTGAAAAAGTTTATGAATTGCCGTGAATTAAATCCTGGCGACAAATGCAGATGCTGGGAGAATCCCTGATTGCCCCTTCTGTAGCAGGCAATGTTTTATGGGGACGATTTAAAACAACAGTCTTATGTATTTTAAAACATCAAAGGAGGAAGAAAAAGCGCTCAGGGAGCATAGTGCATTTAGTTGCTTGTGAGTCAACTTTGCTATAAATCCTACCTATGATTTTCAGTGTTATCTGTTTTTCTTCTTTTGATAGTGTACATTTCTCTGGGCAGATTGCCTGGGGCTAAGATGCGTTTGTATATTATCCCAAGGAGTGTTTTACCAAGCCACTCCCCGGATGAGCATATAGCTCTAAATAGAGATAAGACAATGTATACTTTCTAAGCTGTTGCCACACTGACATTCCCCTTCACTCCCCCACGCATCGCCCCACCATCTGTACTCCCATTTCCAGAAGCAAAAGGTAAGATGGAATACAAGACATGCATCCCAGCTTGAGGACTCGCACAGAGCTCTGGTGTCCTCCAGCGGACCTGACCCTGTTGTGCCAGAACTCTCTGATTATTTATCATCTTCACCACCAAACTAGAGCTCCTTGAGGTCTTAGTCTCTGCGACATTGGGAACAGCATTCAGCTTGGAATCAGCGGTTCTTGGTTGTATTTTGAGAGCTGCTGCAGACTGGCTGTGTACTTAGTGTATCAGGAGCTCGTGATTTCCTCACTCATTGAAAGGGAGATAACATTGCCCAACCTCCCTGACTCAAGAGGTTGGATAATAGGAAGTGAGAGAAGGGAAGTAGTGAAGAAGAGTGGAGTTGTTTCAGAAGGGTTTGTGGAGGGGGTGAGAAGGTACTAGGGTGCTGTGTAGTTTCCATATATTATCTTATTTAACTCGTAAGTGTATGGGATAGGTATTCCCATTTTGTAGATGAGGAAACTGACGTTCTGAGAGGTTAAGTGAATCACTCCAGGAAAAACATATCTGAAGTCAGTTGAGCCCAGGTGTGGGTGGTGTCAAAGCTCGTGTTTTTCACCACACCGGGTCCTTGGTGTTTTCCCAGATACAGGACTATTTATTACCATCACCTGGGAAGAGCTTAGAAATGCTAAGTCTTGGTTCAGCCTACACCTATGTTTTCAGAGCTATGGTTATCAAGATTCCCAGGAGATTCCTATACACATTCTAAGTTGAGAAGCATAGCACTTGGGGACGAAAGCCTCTCCTACTTGAATCTGACCCCTCCATTTGTTGGCCAGTTGACATTAACAAGTCTGTACCTTAGTTTACTCTTTCAAGGAGATAAGAGTGATAAGAATTTCCAAGATGTGGAAATACCTAACACAGCATTCCACTTAACACATGAAACAAGAAGTTCACTGCCTGTCTCACTAGACGTGGCCTGTAAGTTTGCTCAGGAAGCATGGGGGAAACTAACACCTTTTTCTTAATCTTCACTCTTACCCCATATGGTTCTTGGGGATGAGGAAAGTGTTAGCTTGGAGTATAAGGCTGGATATCATTCTTTAGGGCAGTGCTTCTCAAAGTGTGGTCCCCAGACCAACAACATCTGTATCACTTGGGAACCTATTGGAAATACAGAATCTCAGGCCAGCACCCTAGACCTGCTGAAATAGAAACTCTGGGTGTGAAATCCACCTCTCTGTGTTTTCATGAGCTCTGTGGGTGACTGGAGCTCACCACACTGTAGGGGGCTTGGAGATCAGACACCTGAGGAGTGGCTGGTGGGGATAAGATATTTGCAGGTGCTTGACTCCAGAGGCTGTCCTTTGTGGCAGACCCCAAGTGTTCCAGTGGGCACCAAGGTCATGTTGCAATTAAACGATAACATAAAGGTGGTCACTGTGCAGAGGGCACACAGGCAGCCAATTCATTAACCAAGAGCAACTTCCTGTAAATTAAAAATTGTTAATGATCAGCTTTGAAGCATTGAGAGCCTATCAGGGACCACATGCCTGGAATGAGCATTTACCATATGGTGCCTTTAGAAGCTAATATTGATTCTCATTATTTTAAATGATCACAAACATTGCAGGTGTTTTATAGTAATCTTCATTGTCTAATTAGAACATGCATGAAACGAGCTCATTGCGCCTGCTAACGAATATTGATTCAAACAGCAGAGCCCTGGTGCAGGAGCAAGACTGGGGCTGTCGGGCCAAATTGCCAGCCAGTGCCACCCCTTTATTTCCCTAAGTTATTAATCCTGGGGATACAGGGCATTTTGACAGGCAGTCATCCATGGGGGACCTGACCTGATTTGGGCCTGCTCCAGCCTTCAATGCCTATTCCCATCAGGATATTAGCTGGGAAATTTGAAATGAGTGTCAGCAATTTTGTAGCCCTTTCTTCCTTTCCAAGCCTCCATTTACCTTCTTCCCCAATTCCTATGTCTTGTTCATTTTAAAGCAGCTCTCTATCTAAATGCTTTAGGAGAAATCTGGATTGTGTGTCACTCATTTTAGCTTTCAAGTGCATGCGGTCTAGTTATAGCCTTTCAGTTGCTTTATGTCTTAGTATTATTTCTCTAACAAGACCGTAAGCTCCTTGAAGACAAGAGATACGTCCCATCCTTGCTTTGTGTTCCCCCTCAAGGACTAGCAAGTGTTTCATTGACACTCAATATAGGATAGCTATTGTTACCAGTATTATTCCTAGTCATTGTTAAATGAATGAATAACACAACTCAGGGTGATACTGCGTGCTCAGTGGGTGTTTCATATATGCATGCATATTTTAATTTATTAATTGAACACAATTTACTGAGCATTAATTATGGCATGGGGAAAGAGCTATGGGACACCTGGATCTTGCCAACTTGAAACTCCAGATATCTCTGGGGAGAAGTCTGTTAGAGTGTGGTATGATAACTATTACAGTTACACCGTGGCTCACACCTGTAATCCTAGCGCTTTGGGAGGCTGAGGCGGGTGGATCACCTGATGTCAGGAGTTCGAGACCAGCCTGGCCAACATGGTGAAACTCTGTCTCTACTAAACATTCAAAAAATTAGCCAGGAATGGTGGTGCATGTCTGTAATCCCGGCTACTCTGGAGGCTGACAGGAGAATTGCTTGAACCTGGGAGGCGGAGGTTG
Organism: Plecturocebus donacophilus; assembly: GCA_004027715.1. Classification (NCBI taxonomy): domain Eukaryota; kingdom Metazoa; phylum Chordata; class Mammalia; order Primates; family Pitheciidae; genus Plecturocebus; species Plecturocebus donacophilus. The sequence goes on from PVKP010021769.1 coordinate 19,633, forward strand.
CAGTGAGCCGAGGTCACGCCATTGTACTCCAGCCTGGGCAAGAAGAGTGAAACTCCTTTTTAAAAAAAAAATTAAAAAATTAAAAAAAAGAAATTGTTAGAAGAAGATTCTTTGAGAAAGAGCCCTGAATGCAGGCTAAGGTGACCAGGGAAAGATTCCTGAGCCCAGTGCTGAAGGACAAATAGTAAGGGGAGAGATAAGGGGAGGGAAGAGTGCCCCCATAAAAGCATGTAGGAGTTAGGGCTTTGGGGGCAGCGAGTGTGGCCTGAGCAAGGTTTGTGTGTGGAAGAGAGGCAGGGACTGGTGTTTGGGGCCAAAGAGGGAAGCAGAGGCTGGATTATGGAAGGTTTGGTCTACCATGCAAAGAAACTAGGATTTTACTCTGAAGGTGAAGGGTCTATATTAAGAGAGTTAGATTTGCATGTCGTTCAACAATTTGTAAAAGATTTATGTTTTCAGAAAAATCACTCTGGTAACACTGCAGAGGTGGAAATAGGAGGCAGGGAGATTATTAATCACCTGTATGAGAACGGATGAAAGTCTGAGCTCAGGCAGTGAGATGGAGGGAACAATGTAGACATATTTAGGGTGTGAGGGTTCCATACAAGGTGAGAACATTATATGCTTTTCTTTCCTTGCTTCTGAAAAGATTAAAATAGAAAAACCTGGAGAATAAAACAAACCCCTAAAAACCCGTTACCCAGAATGAACAAATATTTGCATTGTATCTTGTGTGCTTCAGATCTATTTTTATTATAAAAATAAATTACAATGAAGTTCTCCACTTAGTTCCATCCACTACTCCACTGCCAGAGGCCACCTTTGCCAAGAGCTGGCATTTATCATTGCAGTCCAGACTTTCCTACGTTAGTCTCATTTTTAAGTGTTCATAACAGAAATGGTTTCTATAGTTTTCTGCAAATTGTTCTACATAGTGTTGACATGTTTAGCTTGAGGACATCTATTTTTGCCTGCTGTATAGTGTTCTATCAATAAATATACTCCATCCCTTTCTTCTAGTAGTAGACATTTAGATTGTTTACAGTTATTAGCTTTTGTAAACATTTCCGTTAGTGTGAACATTTTTTTTTTTTTGCATACATGTATGAGGAACTTTCTAGGGCATATACTAGAAATGGAATTTTTAGTCTTAAGGAATACATATTTTCTTTTCTTTTCCTTTCCTTCCTTTCATTTCATTTCGTTTTGTTTCATTTCGTTTGGTTTCTTTTGAGACAGAGTCTCACTCTGCCACCCGGCCTGGAGTGCAGTGGCATGATCTCAGCTCACTGCAATCTCTGCCTCCCAGGTTGAGGCAATTCTCCTGCCTCAGCCTCCTGAGTTGCTGGGTTTACAGGCACATGCCACCACACCTGGCTAATTTTTGTATTTTTAGTAGAGACAGGGTTTCACCATATTGGTCAGGCTGGTCTCGAACTCCTGACCTCGTGATCCACCTGCCTTGGCTTCTCAAAGTGCTGGGATTACAGGCATGAGCCACTGTGCCCAGCAGGAATACATATTTTCAAATTTATTACATACTGCCAAAGACTTTCTAAGTGATTATACCAACTTAAATTCCCACCAACAGTAGACATTCTCTTTCTCCACATCTTTGCCAATGCTTGCTATTATGGGCCTTATAAATTTTGCCACGCTGATGTGAGTGATTTTTCTTTGCATTTCTTTGATTACCAGATGGAAAGAACAACTTTTTATCAGGGTATTGGTCTTAAGGTTCCCTTTGCTGTGAGTTACTTCTTCATATGCTTTGCTTATTTTCTCTTGGTTTGTCATTATTTTTTCTAGATTTGTTGGAATTCTTCATATTTATTATTCTGGATAGCCAATCCTTTAACTGGACAGGATTATATAATATCTTTTCCCAGTGTATCTCTTGGTCATTTAACTTTTTGGTATCTTTTGCCAAAGAGAGGTTTTAAAATTTTGATGCTGGCAAATGTATTAATTTGGCCCTGTATAGGTTTCATTTTTTTAATGCTTTATTTTAAAAAAATCTTCTCCTATTTTAGTGTCATAAAGGTAATAGGCATTGCCATACAAAAATTAGCCGAGCATGGTGGCGGGTGCCTGTAGTTCCAGCTACTTGAGAGGCTGAGGCAGGAGAATTGCTTGAACCCAGGATGCAGAGGTTGCGGTGAGCCAAGATCGCACCACTACACTCCAGCCTGGGCAACAGAGGGAGACTGTCTCAAAAATAAATAAATAGATAGTAGGCATTGTCTTATACTTTCTTTTAATAGTCTTAAAGTTTTTCTTCTGACCATTAGGCCTTTAGTGCAGCAGAATACATATCTGTGTGTGGTGCAAGAGGTAGAGAATATGATTCTATTATTTACTTTCTTCTTTAAAAGCCAATTGCCCCACCGTATTTGTTGAACAGTCCATCCTCTGCTCACTAACTTACAGTGCTTTTGCGTTATGTACCCAGCTCCGCGATATGTCCTTTTCTCTTGGAAGGCCTCTTTCCTATCTCTTGGTCTATGTGTTTCCACTGGGTAAACACTAGAAAGAAGCCAATACTTTACCTTGTCTCCCATGCTCATATAGCACCATTGCTGACCTTCTCTTAGTAGCTCTAGATAGCTCCAGTTGAGTCTGAGCCCACCATGACCCCTGGTTCAAGAAATCTGGTCTCCTGGCTGAGCTCCTCATGGCAGGAATTTACCCTCCACACTGTTAACAAGCTTTGTATGGACATCAGGGCACAAAAAGCAACTCCTTGGCTTTTCTGCCATCTCAGAAATCACCTTGAGATAAAAGAAGAGAGATTTGCGTTTGACTGAGGGAATGAGTGAGGACGTAAGGGGAAAACATTTCAGCGGTTGCAGGCTCTGTGGCACCTGAGACCTAGATCTAAGCAGAGGGCACGGCTGGCAGCTGGGCAGGCCCTTGGGGGGCTTGCTGTCATCAGGAAGGCTCAGCAAAGCCACAGAAGTCAGGCTTCATCTTTCTCTAACTCGGGGAGGGAAGCTGTTTTGCTCCCCTCGATTTTGCATGTGCAACCTGCTCCTGTCAACACAGTGATCCAAGAGCATGGGCCATTGGAAGGAGGATAGGATTGGCCTGGGAATTTCTCACTGTTCCTAAGGTTGTGAACAGGGAGTAAGGATGGATCACATTCCCTGAAAAAGGTGCAATATTCTAGATTCTTAGGACTGGAGGGACATACCAGATGATCTTGTCCAACATGGATTTTTATTGTTATAGATGAGGAAACTGGATTGGAGAGAGGCTGAGTAGCTAGTCCAGATTATAATGCTAAGTAAAGGTGCAGAAAGAACAAGATCCCAGGTTTCTGGTTCCCACACAGGTTACTTTTCACACCACTTCTCTCTTTGACTAGAGTGTCTTAGTCCATTAGGGCTGCTGAAACAAAATACTATAGACCGAGTGGCTTGTAAACAACAGAAATTTATTTGTCACAGTTATGGAGGCTGGAAAGTTCAAGATCAAGGCACCAGCAGGTTCTGTGTCTGGTGAGGGCCTGCTTTCTGGAAAGTTCATAGATGGCATTTTCTTGCTGTGTCCTCACATGGTAGAAGGGGAAAGGCAGCTCTCTGGGGCCTCTTTTGTAAGACGTTAGTTCTGTTCATGAGGATATTACTCTCACAATCTAACTACCTACAAAGGCTGGGGTCACACTGGTGATCAGATTTCAACACAGGAATTTCGGGGGACACAAACATTTAGACCATAAGAAAAAACAATTTGAAGAAAACAAAAATCTGCAAACATTTTAAATGTATGTCCCTTCCTCTAGTGGCCTGAAAAGGTTAAAGGAGTCTAGGCATTTGGGACTAAGGGAGAGAGAGCAATTCCAGAGATGTTTGTACCTGCAAATAGGCAATTTGTATATCCTTGGAGATGAGCCTCAGGGGAGATACAGATTGAAATTTGTAAGGAGAGAATAAAAACCTACAGTCCCGAGCTTCTGGTTTCTCATAGAAAAAGGCAGTCAGTGTGCACTGGGTAGTTTATGAAGGCAAACTTCAGTTTATGATTATATTCCTTAAAAAGGCCATTCATAAACCAGATCTCTCAAAATGAAGTCCTTTTGTTTCTCACTCACCTGCACTATTATTTGAAAAGTCTTCTAGCTTCATTTCTGAGTAATATTTACTTGTAAGTGACTGTTCACACTGTGTTTTTAGGTTCTTTTGTTGCCATCTAGTAGATTTGCCCCAAAGGAAAGCTAATATTAATGAAAATCTGTTTGCAATAGGAAGCATCCATTTGAAATACAAATGATCATATAACTTACTTCTCTCTGTATCCTCAAACGGAGGAAGCTCTGTAGACATCTGGAGTTTGGAAGAGAAAATGGCACAGTATCACATCCATTGTATTCCATTGGTCAAAGCAGCCATAGGACCCAGAGGACATAGACCCTGCCTCTTGATGAGAGAAGTATGAAAGAATGTGTGGTTGCCACACTTCCTTTCCCTGTGAAATTCAGAGCAGACATTTGCCCCAGACTATTGCCCTAGCCTTTCCCCTCTAGCCACCCCTGGTCTATTGAAACCAAATCATCTGTCTTTGAGAGATGAGATGCTAAAGTCTCACTTCCTCTTTCTGCTCCCCAGGCAGCTAAATGCTTAGTACTCAGTCCTAAGACAGATACAATCTTGAATGATGATTGGGACAGTTTTCAAAAGAATTGTCCCTCAGCTGTTAAGAGTATTTTTGGATACATGAAGTGTTCTAGGACTAGGTTTCCGTTTGTAGAAGAGCTTACACCACTTTTTGGCATCCAGTGTCTTACCATATCTGAAAGATGTGTGTTTGCTTAACATTCTCTCTTTATTACAAGTGACTATTATGAAATAAAAATTCAACAACCAGTTAGAAGATTTATGTGCTCTCTGAAGGAACAAGGACTAGAAAATCTCTGCAGGGATCAGGCTTTTAGTTGAGTAAGACATCGGAGTAAACTAAGACAGAGGTGGCAGCTACTGAAGGACCGAGGGAATTGACTCTCCAGGTTGAGACCTGAGTGGTCAGCACACAAGTCTCAGGGAGTGACACTGAACAAGGTGAGGCAGAGAAATGAGGAGACCCTACCTAGAACCAGGGGAAGAAGAAAGAGGCTGCAGCCACCACCTATGTGTGAGCCCTCCCCATCTTTTGAAAATTCTCCATCAAGCCAACATTACCTCTTTGCCTGGGTCGTAACCATAGACTCCTAATTGGTTTCCTCATGTTCTTAACTAAGTTCATGTTTTCAAAACAAAATCTTGTCATGTTATATCCACCCTTCTCCCCTGCCAAAGCTTCCAAAACTCTTAGAATAAAAACAAAACCACATAAGGCTGCCTATCTGGTTCCCCCATCTCACCCTTTGGGGAGCACAGTGAGAGATGGGAGAACAAGGTAGGCAGAGCTGGGTCATGCCATAGGCTCTAACTATAGTGACTTTTTTTTTAATCAGGCCTCATATGAACCCACTTCTTTCAGTCATAGAGCCTTTTTGTTCTGAGATGGAGTCTCACTTTATCACCCAGGCTGGAGTGCAGTGGCAGAATCTTGGCTCACTGCAACCTCCACCTCCCTTGTTCAAGTGGTTTTCCCACCTCCCAGCCTCCCTAGTAGCTGGGATTACAGGCATGCACCACCACGCCTGGCTAATTTTTGTATTTTTTAGTAGAGACAGGGTTTTGCCATGTTGGCCAGGTTGATCTTGAAATCCTGGCCTCAAGTGATCCGCCCACCTCAGCCTCCCAAAGTGCTGGGGTTACAGGCATGAGCCACCATGCCCTGCCGACAGAGCTTTTATATATGCTGTTCCCTCTACCTAGAATGCTTTTCCTTTTCCCTTTTCTGATATTTTACGGATACTTCATTCATCAATCTTTAATGCATGATTGGTAAGGAGAGTTGAGACATTCAGAGAATCATATAACTGTAATAGGAAAGAGGCTAGCTCCAGCTGCTTCCAGCACCAGGCAACAATTAAGCTCTTTCATTCATTGTAGCATTCAGGTTTGTTCTATTTGTGTTGGAAATTGGCTAAGCCTGAGGGCAACCTTAAACTTTCCTGTAAAGGCAGCCTCAGAAACAGGTGGGGAAAAATCTTAACTTAGTTCTGGAGAATATGTTTGATGAGAGAGGAGAATTTCATAAATGTGAATGCAAAGGGAAAGGACAGTTATTAACACAGAAATTCTCAGCCACTTTGCCTTTATGAGCTGGGTTGGCCTTCTCTCTTCTCAGATGATCTTACATGGATCCTAGCTTTCTGAATTTTACCTAGATGTGATTTATCCTGGGTCACCCAGTGAGTTAATAAGAGAGATGGGACTAGAATCCAAGCCTCGTAACAACTAGTCCAACTTGCCCTTATTCTCCTGATGAATATGGGCAAGTCAGGAATAGACATGAGATATTTCAATTCTATGCCTCACCTCAAACGTCTACAAGGAACCAAATATATATTGCTTTCCTCAATCCTAGAAAGGGATAAACTTGGGACTTCTCCCAGGTCTTTAGTGACTCCCACACCCCTTTGGCCCCTGCTTCGCCCTTCAAATTCTCTGCTCTTGCATTCACCCAGTCTCCCTCCAAGTGGAAATTCATTCCTCGGGGTAATCAATGTCCCTCTCCGCCAGCACCCGTTACCAGGGAAACCATTCCAGGCAGCTGACTTTGGCTTATTGAGATGCAGCTGCAGAACCCAGGGCCTGTGTGAGGGCAACTGCTATCAGAGTGGGCAGTTTTTGGCAACTCTGGAGTGTATTGTACCAAATGGGACACAGTAATTATGTATTTGTGGCTTTCATTATATGCCAGTTTAATTGTCACAAATTCATTGTTGTTTCTAAGTTTTTATTTTTATTTTTTTTCTGGACTACTCAGCAAAAGAGGGAAATTGGTGCCATAGGGCAGGTTTCTTTCTGGAAGAGACACTCACTTGGATGAAAAAATAAATGCAGTGACTTAATGTCATTTGATTGGTCAGGAAGTTTTCCCTACATGGTAGGGGAACAACTCTGACATGGGTGCCTCTGGGCCCTCACCAAGGGCCTAGAGCTGTGTCAATATGAAAATCAACAATAGAAGGTAAGTTGGGTTTGGCATGATGGGCTGTCATTCCCCTTGAAGAGAGGGGTATATTGGTCAGTTTTCATGCTGCTGATAAATACATACGTGAGACCAGATGGTTTACAAAGGACAGAGATTTAATAGAAAACTCATGGTTCCACGTGCCTGGGGAAGCCTCACAATCATGGCGGGAGACAAGGAGGAGCAAGTCACATCTTACGTGGATGGTAGCAGGCAAAAAGAGAGAGCATGTGCAGGCAAATTCCCATTTTTCAGAAAACCCTCAGATCTCGTGAAACTCATTCATTATCATGAGAACAGCTCGGGAAAGACCTGCCCCCATAATTCAATCACCTCCCAACAGGTTCTTCCTGCCACATGTGGGAATTGTGGGAGTTAACAATTCAAGATGAGATTTGAGTGAGGACACAGAGCCAAACCATATTAAGGAATCTTAAAAAGACTTGAAGGTCATGGTCCCTTGTCTTTTTAAGCTTTGTTTCCCTACTGGTGAATCTCTGGCTGTGGGGCTGTAGGTTTCTGAAGTTGGACTTTTTTTCTAAAATGATATCTTTACCCTGTCCCTTGCTCATGACAGTTTGGAAGCATGGCTTCTCTTATTTTAAGCATAGCCAATACAGAAGGCTTCAATATATATGTGGAATAATTAAGCCGGGTGATTTTAATCATTTCACTAGGAAGAATTCTGTTTTTTTTACCAAAGGGCTCAACATTGGATTCATTAAGATAGCCAGCTCTCCACATGAATCTATGATATGGTGGATATGGTCATCTTAAATGCAACTTTCCTGGAAGTTTATCAGTTGTATATTAACAATAGCAATCATAATAACAATAGCTAACTTAGATTGAGTGTGTATGATATGACAGCATCCTATATCATCTTTTCAGCCTTTACTTAGAGCAAGATATGGTTGCACTATATCTCATGCATCCCATAGAAAGGCTGCAGAGAGAGTCTCTGTTCAGTTCTCAAGTCAGGTAAGATGACGGGGTTGAGAATATAAGACAGAAAACCTGGGTTCCAGTCCTGGGCACAACTATTACTAGTTTGTGGGTCCTGGAGCCCATTGCTTAAGCTCTTTGAAACTTCATTTTATTTTGGGAAAAGAGAGAGAGAGAAACAAGTCAAAAGTGTTTTGGGGAGTGCTGTGGGGGTGGTAGTAATGAAGATGCTAGCTAGGCTAACATTTACTGAGTGCTTACTATGTACTAAGCATGGTGGTAAGCACCGTGCATGGATTATCTCATTTAATCTTCATAGCAATCCCATGGTACTTTATCAGCTCCATTTTCCTGATGGGAAACTGAGGCCAGAGTGGTTACACAGCAACTAAGTTATGGAACCAGGATTCTAAACCATGAAATTTACCTACAAAGCAGTCCCCGTCTCTCTGTTGCTGATTGAATCAGAATTAATAACTTTAGTCCTTGCTGCTATTCTGAGAGGGCTGGTATAACTGCTTGCTTCAAGAACTCTTAAAAGGGACTGGCTTCTCCAGTGCATACTGAGTCTAAGATTTCTGGGGGGAAGTCTCATTTCTCCTCTCTTTACTACGTCAGTTCATCTTAGTGGCTGCATTTGTGGCTAAGAACGTTTGGGTAGCTATGCATTCAGCTGGTTGCTGCCCAGCTATGATGCTTGGATGATCATCCTCATTTGATCCTGTCTCTTGGGATAAATCTCAAGCTTTGGGCTTGGTGACAGTCAGAGTTTCTTGCCTTATCTGAGCATTCTGTTCAAAGTTCACTGTTGCTTGGAAGGACCCTGTGTCATGCATTATTCATAAGGGTGGACAAGCTCTGGGCCAGTGCCCAGGCCTTAGAAGACTGCATCTGGTAGAGCCAAGAAAATTCAGAAAGGAGCCTTGAAAGAATTTAGCATGGTCGCCATTGCTCAAGCCATCTCTTATTTTTGGTTTGTATGGTAATATATGTATTTATTATAGGAAGAGATTTACATTCTTTTCTTTTATACTAATAATTTAAGCCAGTTTATAGGAATAGGTAGGTGGAGAAATGTAATTCATTACTGTGTTAGTGGGTCTACAGCCCATTTTGTAAGGCCATTATATTTTTTTTCAGATAGAACTTATTTAAAGAAAATGATTTTCAAAGCTGATATTAAGTCAGATTCTGTGACAAGTACGCAGTGGTTCTCAACCTTGGCTGCACATTGGAATCAATGGGGAGCTTTAAAAAATTCTGATGTATGGTTCTCACCCCCTAGAGAGTCTGGTTTTAATTGGTCTCAGGTGTGGCCTGGGCATTGGAATTCTTAAAGGCTCACCAGGTGATTCTAATGTGCAGCCAGGCAGGGCTGGCTTTGTGGGTAAGCAACTGTGCAGTCACAGAGGGCCCCATGCTCAGAAGGGCCCCATACTTGGCTTAATGCTCTGCCATTGCTTTCTTTAAATTCTTAATAATTTTCCAACAAAGGATTACCTGTTTTACTTTTGTGCTGAGCCCTGAACATTATGAAGATTGTTCTGCAGCTAGGGTTGAGCTACTGGATTAGAATAACATCCCCATATAAGAAAACACTCCTTGCATGCCAGCTTATGGTCCTCTTAGGAGCAACATGTCAATCAAGCAAAGCACTGGTGCCCAGAGGGTGTGGACAGTGCCTTGGTAATACTGCACCCTGCAGTACCTACTTTTCTTTTCAAGAGACTTTGAAAAACTGTTTCTGAGATAGTTCTTAACCTTGCTCTGAAGTACTGGTTGGGAAGTACACAGTTGTATTACTAGACACAGCGCCAAGGGCCTGGCATGAGCCCGTCTATCTAGGTGGATCTCTCTCTCTGCGGAGGTGTTGGCAGGTGGACTCGCTGTGGTTGCCCTGAACTCTCCCACCTTCTCCAGAACCTTATTCTGTCAATTTCCCTGTCTCTCTTACATTTTAAATCTCTCCTTTTCTTCTGGCACTTTTCCTCCACCTAAAAATAACTTCTCTCAAAGTACTGTATCCTTCACCAAGAACCTTTTAGGAAGAGTAACTGCCCCTCACTGGCTTCATGTTCTCATAACCATTCCTTAACTCTTTGCAGCTTAGCTCCCAATACCCCAGCTTCCTGAAAGGGTTTTCTTCAAGGCTTCTAGTTCCCTCCTGATTGCAAAATTCCTTATCTCACACCCCATCTTGAGCTTCTCTAGGGAATCTGACAGTACCCAATGATTTTTCCACCTTGTTAAAGATGCAAGTTCATGCCCCACCCTCCCAGTTCCTGTCATTGTTTAAAAAATCTTCTGGTGATTCTTATGCATGCAAATGTTTGAGACCACTGCTTTATGTATATTTAGTGAATAAATTTCACCCTAACACTTGTAAGACTTGATGTGCTTGCTTTTAGTTTCTAACATAAGGCGTTCGCTTTATGTCTTAGTTATGCACTACTGATAGGTGGTTAAGATTAATGATTAAAATCATGGGATCTGGAGCCACTCTGCCTAAGTTGGAATTCTAGCTCTCTCATTTACTCTCTGTGTAGCTCTGGGTGCCTCGTTGGTTTATCTTCACAATGGGATAATAATAGCACTTACCCCACAAGGTTATGCTAGATTTGGGTGAGTTAATACATGTAAGGTGTTTAGAACAGTGCCTGCACATAGTAAGGTTTCAAGAAAAGTTAGTTTTTAGATTGTATAGGTATGTTTTAAAAAATATATTTACATTTAAATTTTCTTTCTATCCAGAGCTAAAGTTAAGATGATCAGAGGAACTCCAAACCTGATGGGTTTCTATTTTTGGCAGCTCTCCATGTAGTTAATTGCTCCTGATGCGGTTACTTGGGAAAGTTGTCTTTTCCCTTTGAGTTTAAAGCCATAAACCTCAACTACTTTTTTCTCAGGTGCCCCAGTCCACTGAGGTATATGTCATCCTCCCAACAGCAATGATGATTTCTCACCCCAGTGGTTCTCAGGTGATGCTCCTCGGCCAACTGGGATTCGCTGATTGATTATCATCTATGATATTACACACAGCCTGGTAGCGTTGAGTTAATTTTAACATGGCCAACAAGAAAGCATTCAAGGCTGGAGAATGAATAACTGTAACTGAATCTTAGCCCTTTCTGAACTAACCACTTCAGGATCACTTGGCTATTAAAAAATTACCAATACCATCCAGGTCCCACTCCAGATCAATGAAATAAAAATCTTAGGGCATGGGTCCTGATACAGGTATATATTAAAAGCTTCCTGAATTATTCTAATGTGCTACCAGAGTTGAGAGTCATTGATGTAGAGTAAGACGTGGGATTCCATACTAGGAAGGAGGGAATGGGACAAAGTTTCTTGGGAAAAGAAACAAGCCCTGTATCTGTTGATCTGTACAAGTTGCTTAGATAAAGTGGCTCAAATATATTGGAAGAGAATAGTCTGTGAGGGGCCAAGAGGGAGATGGGGATGAAATAGATGATTTAATGGTCATCTCTCCTGTAGTTAATTTCTCTAGATCTCGTGTGCTATATTGATTTTGTAAATAGCTATTGTCACATCTGCCCCTTCTGCCTGTGGGAACTGGTGGGTCTTAAAAAATTGAATTGGGTGAGAGTGTAGATTAATCAATACCAAGATTTATTGACTTGGGACATTTATATTAACTGTAGTGAAGTCAGGAATAATTTGAACCTTTTCAATACTTCATTAAGTGGCATAGTGTATTATCTGTGGCATATTTTGAAAATATCCTTCATGGATTTGGCACAGCTCTCACCTCTACTTCCTAAAACGACTCCCTTTACTTGTGAAGCTGTTAGGATTTATATTATAGTAGCAAGCACATCAAGGTACTTTTCAAAGGCAAGTGAAAATCATAAGAAGAAACCATACTCTCTGCTTGCTCCTAACTTCTTTCAGCTTCCTCCCTTTGAAACACATTCTTTTTTTCAACTGGGGTTAGGTTTTCGGTGAGTTTAAATTCAGGAACAGGAACTAGAGATATGCATATCTTAAAATTGTGTTCTTTGTGGAAAATTTTGCCTACTACTTTTTAAAAAGTCAACAACTACTTTGTTTAATTAAATAATTAATGCCTCTCCTTTTAACAAGGAGGGGTTACACCATCTTTTTCCAAAGGGCATAAATTAGAACACTTTAAACACAACCTGTTCTTAACAGGGATGTTTTTCATATCTATTAAGAAGGAAAGAATTTTGAGTTGTATAGTCATGGTGAGAGGGATATATCTATAATTATTCAGTTATCCTGTCTCTTTTCGTGCTCTTATAAAAATTGAATAAATCTGTAAGAATTTGGTGATGTTTTAGGGATATAGTTTATGCCTATCAGCTAGATCAAAGCTCACTGTTCTCCCTAGGAACTGTACACTTGACTTTGGACTTCGTAAACAGCTTATAAGACCCTCTAAAATGATAAAAAGATGCTATATTCACATGAGGGATTGTGGTAGTGGGGAATACTATTGAGGGAAGACTTTTGCTTGTTTCTTCAGGAGCAGAGCAGCAAAATATAAGGTGTGGAGAGTCAGGTTGCTTGGGCATGACTTGAGTCCATAGGTATTGCATGATAAAAGTTAGATTGGTCCTGATGATTTGCACCCAGTGAGTCCTCTTTGTTGGTAAAGAAGTAAGATCCTCTTGTCAATCTGCCAGGCCTCCTGTCTTCCTCTTTGCCCTTTACCCACCTCATTGAGGGAATCCTTGAGTCAGGAAGGTCATTCCTGCTGCAGGCTGCCAGCTGCCTACCTGCCCCTCCTCCAGCCTGGCTCACAGATAATCTGCTCATCATCTGTGACTTCTTGGCAAGGGCTTACAGGGCATGAGCATCCACTCTGCACGGCCCGCCATGAAGCACTCCTCTAACCTCTGATGTAGATAAGCGCTTGCCAAGCCCAAGTCTTAAGTGCTTGGCAAATGATAGCTATGCCTCATTTATTTCCTTTTAAAGATGGGCTAAGCAAGGGCAAAAAGAGTGAACGATAATGATGGTGAAGAAGAGAACTTTTAATTGAGAACCAATTACATGACAAGTCCTGGATTCTATCAGGCATAGCTGCTGTTTCGTTAAATTATCATAAACATGAAACAAAATAGCTATTATCCCCACTTTAGTTACGATAAGACTGAGGCACACACAGGTTGACTAAATGACTCGTACAGCTAGTCAGTGTCTGAATCTCAACTTGAACTCAGCCCTGACTTCCAAGCTCACTGTGATGCTCTGCTCAGATCTTTCCTGTTCAGCCCATGACTCAGTGCTATCTGGCTGGAGAGTCTGCTGTGTGTTCTGTCCTCTGAGTGACTAGGGAGGCTCGCTCTTCCATGTATCCACTATGAACTTGACTTCTCAAGGCTCCTGATTAAGGGCATGCAATTCTGAAATCATCTAGGGCTCCTCTTATTCTGTGTTGTCCGAAGCTGCCCTCATGATTTTCCTGGAGGATAAGATGCTCTTCAGATAAACTGCTTATTGTTTTTGAGAACCTCCCTACTCAAATTCTTGCCAAGATTTCTTCTATGGAGCCCTTATGCAGCCCACTCAAGTGAGGGCTCTCGGGAGCCTCTTCTTCCATAGCGCTTTATTCTTTCTGAGATACAGGCACTATGTTGACTTCACCAAAGAGACAGTCAGGTCACACCTGGATATCATAACTTGTAGCCCTGGAGCCTTGTCCCCAGTCACACCGCCCGCCAGTCACCATCTTCAGCATGTATATATACTTGAGTGCCTAAGATAGGCTTTTATTTCTTCCATGATTTACCTAAGGACAAATCAAAGAAAGCTTGGCTAATAACTTGCAGTGCTACTGAGAAAAGAGACCAGGACTTCTAGCCCATGTTAAAAAGGAGAACTCTGGCCTTGGGATAGGTAAGGTGGGAGGCTACGGTGGGAGAGAGTTTAGGCAGAGTGACATCAGCCATTTTACTGTATGTGTAGCTGGAAGGCAGATCATGGACTTCAAACTTCAACAGTGATAGAACTCGCTGTCCAAAGCACCTGTTGAACAACAGTCTCAGAAACAAGGCATGTCCATTGTGAGGTTTGTAGGTGCTAAAACTTCCACTTATTTTATAATGAAAAAGAAAAATTTTAAGATGAATATATTTTTACCTATTTTTATATGTGGAAAATAATCTGATATCAGATGGATACATGTGTCGTATATATCCTGAAAGGAGAGCATGTTTGATGTCCATACTTCTATATGTTTATTGGTCTTCAGTGAACTGGCACTCATTACGTTTTAGTTGTGCCTAGGTAAATGGATCTGTGGGTTAAATGATCTAGTTTTCATGAAACAACCTCCACAAAATAGACAGCTGTCTTATACAGATTTCCCCAAAGAAACTGTGGGTGAAGAAGAAACCAGTACTATCTGTGAGTAACAATGAAGTAGCCAAGCTATCATTCCTTTTTTTTTTTTTTTTTTTTGAGACAGAGTCTCGCATTGTTGCCCAGGCTGTGGTACAGTGGCACCATCTTAGCTCACTACAGTCTCCGACTCCTGAGTTCCAGGAATTCTTCTGCCTTAGCCTCCTGAGTAACTGGGACTACAGGCATGTGCCACCATGCCCAGCTAATTTTTTTGTATTTTTGGTAGAGACGGGGTTTCGCCATGTTGGCCAGGATGGTCTCAATCTCCTGAACTTGTGATCTGCCCACCTTGGCCTCCCAAAGTGCTGGGATTACAGGCATAAGCCACCTCACCCGGCCCAAGCTATCATTTCTACTCCCGATTTCTACTCCTTATTTGTCCAGCTGTATTCCACAGTGAGAACACTAAATGTACATTCAGAACTGACACACACTCAGCTCCTCCAGATATCAAGAAGACCATTTGAAATACAAATTCGTTTTCACTATTGTTAATGATGAACCTTTCTGTAAGTTCCACTGAGCCTTAAAATGTTGCCTAGTAATATAACAGAACCAACGGGATTAGCAAGAAAAGTTTTAAAGAGGCTGGGCACAGTGGCTCACGCCTATAGTCCCAGCACTTTAGGAGGCCGAGGCAGGCGGATCACCTGCGGTCAAGAGTTCGAGACCAGCCTGACAAACATGGAGAAACCCCGTCTCTATTAAAAATTCAAAATTAGCCAGGTGTGGTGGCACATGCCTATAATCCCAGCTACTTGGGAGGCTGAGGCAGGAGAATCACCTGAACCTGGAAGGTGGAGGTTGTGGTGAGCCAAGATCTCACCATTGCACTCCAGCCTGGGCAACAAGAGCAAAAGTCTGTCTCAAAATAATAACAATATAATAATTTAATCTACATCTCATTCTTTTTAAATTTTATATTTTGATGTAAGTTTTATAGTTAATGAAATGTTACAGTAGATCAGGTACATGATTTATAAATTTATATATATATATGTTATTTGAGCAGGTTCTATATAAAAATTTTTTGAGTAGGTCATATATATATATATATATATGTATATATATAATCTACACAAACAATTTTAAACTGGTATGGGTGTTCGTTAGTCAGGGAAGACTGATTGCTTTAATAAATGACACCAAGATCTATTAGCTTAACAAAACAAAGGTTTATTTGTTGCTCACATCTTGTCCCAGTACAGGTCAGCTGAGCAGAGTAAGGCTTGACTCCAGGCAGACATTCAGAGATCCTGGATTCTTTCATCTACTGTCTCTGTCATGCCTCCAGCTGACAAATGAAAAAAGAGAATGTGGAAGATAAGGTTTTGCAGGCCAGATCCGAAGTAGCTGTATCACTTCTGCTCATATTCTACTGGCTAGAACTCAGTCATAAGCTCATTCTCAACTGCAGGGAAAGCTAGGACATGTTGACTGGCTGTAAATCTGGTAGGTAAACAAAACTGTTTGGAGAACAATTCGCCTGTCTTGATCAGATTGGAAGATGAAAAAAATGTGGAGACTAATTTGCTCATGTGAGGTTAAAAACTCAAGGATAGAATATTGTGGTGAGAATGTGATGTACTGAAGTTTGTTGATCAATCCAACAAATGTTCACTGAGTATCTATTATATGCCAGACACTCTTCTTGGCTCTGGGGATGTAGCAGTGAACAAAACAGAAAAAATTTCTACCAAGAAGCTTATGTTTGAGAGGGTACCCTGAATGAAAGAGGAGCAACCAAGAGTGGAGAAAAACATGAAAGATAATGTTTGGGAAAGTTTGCTTTAATTTGAACCAAGTAGTTTAAAACTATGGACTCAGACAGATCTGGCTTTATATACTGGTTTTGATAGTCAACTAATTGCCATGTGATCTTTTATCCAGTTATCTAACCTCTCAAGCCTTAGTTTCTTCCTCTGTAAATGGGGATAATGATATTGCTTATCATATAAGGTTGTTTTGAGAAGTAAGAGATTAAACATGAAATAATTAGTACAGCACCCTAACAGAGTCAGCTTTCAGTAAAAGCTAGTTATTATAATACCACCAATAAATAGTAACAATTATTCAGAAAGATGATGCCATTTCCCATGCAGGTTACCTGGGCTAATGGTTTGCCAAACTGAGGTAGCTCTGAGAGAGCTTTCTCTCTCTTTTTGCCACCCAGATGGTTATCAGGTCATTACTGTGCTTGATATTTAATGTTTTTTTTATTAAAATGTACATTTAATAAAAAATTTATATTTAAAATGAGTGCCTATCTGCTGAAAATATTAAATAGAAAAACATAAAGAAAAGAAATAATTTCCCATAATCCCATTATTCAGACACAATGACTTTTATCGTGTTGGCTGATTAGTTTGTTTTCATGCTGCTGATTAAGATATGTCCAAGACTGGGAAGAAAAAGGTGTTTAATGAACTCATAGTTCCACACAGGTAGGGAGGCCTCACAATCATGGCAGAAGGCAGAGAGGAGCAAGTCATATCTTACATGGATAGTGGTGGGCAAAGAGAGAGAGAGCTTGTGCAAACCATCAGATCTCATGAGACTTATTCACTGTCATGAGGACAGCATGGAAAAGACCCGCCTCCATGATTCAATTACCTCTCACTGGGTTCCTGCTAGAACACGTGGGAATTGTGGGAGTTACAACTAAAGATGAGATTTGGGCATGGACACAGCCAAACCATATCGTTGGCATATTTCCTTCCTTTCTTTAATTTACATGGGCTCAAGCGTGAGCTCCTCATCTTGGCAGCAGCTATTCATGGATGACAATCAATGTTGTCTTTTGCCCCTTCAGAGGCCTTCAGTGAAGAGGTTTTCTTTAGCAATAGGGGCAGCTCTATAACCAATCCAATGGACTCTTTGCCCACTCTCTGATTCTCATTCCTGATGCTTTCTGATTATACAATTTCAGTGACTTTATTTTAAATGTGCTGGAAACTTCTGTTCTCTGAATACTAACTAGGGTTTTTCTGCTGGTTCTGTGCTTCTGGGCAATTGGTGGAACCAGGTGCACTCATAAAAATATGCATATCTCAAAAGAAAAAAAAAAACAGAGGTATAGTTTCCTGGCTTTTTCTTGCTTAGTCTGTGGTTGTCTAAAACTTGCATTGGGCTGTGGGACTAGGTTTGAAAGAGAAAAAACAAACAACAATGACAAGAAAACCTGCATTGTCCCTTGGAAGTTACTAATCACTGTGAGCTAAATTAAAAAATCAATCAATTAATTAATCAATCTTCATCTTTTGAGGAGTGAAGCAGCCCAATACTTAACAGTGGTCTGATAGTGACCTTATTCTCATCCTCCGGTAATACTGATTTTATGCTTAAAATTCACGACCTACCAGCATTTATTTGCATGTCACCTACTCTGTGCTGACCCTGTGTATGAGGTCTTTCTCATGTATGTGCCATTATCTCCTAAGAGAAACAGAGACCACAAAATAGAGGATTTTGTTCCCTTGGAACCAAACCTGCCTTTGGGAAGGACTTTTTGGAAGAGGGATTTTAGGCAAAATTTTGGAGAAAGAGAGAAAAGAATAAGCTGGCAACTGTGCCTTGGGAGCTCCTTGGCATTTTTCTGAATCTGATTCTGATTTTATTTAGATTTCCCCTATCTGAGCTGAAGTTTACTTTTGCTTCTCAAAGCCTTGCTTCCAGGGTCTGGATAATGCAAATTGATAATGTAAACAAAGCTGTGGGAGAAAGATGGGTTACTGATTGTAACACTTTAAAGACAAATATTTCCTTCATTTCTATCACTAAGTAGGTTTTCAACAAAAGTCTGGGGGATGACTTTAAAAGGCCTCGTAAGTGCTTATTGCTTACAAACAATTCATATGCTAATAGAAAGTTGCTCCTACCTATTCATTGAAGCCCTTACTTCAAAAATTTTACTAATGCTTTGCAGTTTTAGCAGTGGAAAAGTAAGGAAACTACCATTTAAAATGCCATTATTTAGTCTTTTCACTAAATTAGGCTGGCCTTCCTTATTCCCTATCCCATTAAGCTTCCTTGAAGAGTTTATAATTGAACATGCAAAGTGAAATGTGTTTTACACAGAGAAAAACTCCAGAGCATTTAAAAACAACCTAGAAAGTAACTCCAGTTACTGAGTTATGGAGCATGGAAATACATTTTGCTTGCAGGTGCAACACCAGATTGCGGCTAGGGATGTCTGGGGTTACACGTGGGTGCCCTGGTGGGATTTTATTTCTATCATGCACATGCTTTATAAAATGGGATATAAAAAATTGAAGATGGCCGAGCATGGGGGCTTATACCTGTAATCCCAGCACTTTGGGAGGCCGAGGTGGGCAGATCACCTGAGGTCAGGAGTTCAGGACCAGCCTGGCTGACGTGGCAAAACCCCATCTCTAATAAAAATACAAAAAGTAGCCAGGTGTGGTGGCAGGCACCAGTAATCCCCACTACTTGAGAGGCTGAGGCCAGAGAATCGCTTGCACCCAGGAGACAGAGGTTGCAGTGAGCCGAGATCACATCGTTGCACTCCAGCTTGGGTGACAAGAGTGAAACTCCATCTCAAAAAAAAAAAAGGAAAACTGGAGATGTAAAAATT